>CAXITT010000365.1:357401-382366 GCA_964033795.1 Lymnaea stagnalis | reverse complement strand
GAGTGGTGGATGGGGTATTTGGGGGTTGAGTGGTGGATGGGGTATTTGGGGTTTGAGTGGTGGATGGGGTATTTGGGGGTTGAGTGATGGATGGGGTTTTGGGGGGTTGAGTGGTGGATGGGGTGTTTGGTTTGGGTGGCATGGTGGGTGGGGGTGTTTGGGGTGGGTTGGCGTGGTGGGTGGGGTGTTTGGGGTGAAGGGTAGATGTGGGTGTGTGGGGTGAAGGGTGGGGGTGTTTTGGGGGCTACTCGATGTGTGGGGGAGGATGGAAAACGTTTTCAATATCGAAATCAATCACGGGTAAAATAGACTACTACTACTTCTTCTTCTACTTCTACTACTACTTCTACTTCTACCACTACTACTACTACTACTTCTACTTTTACTACTACTACTATTGCTACAACTACTATTGCTACAACTACTACTTCTACTAATATTGCTACAACTACTACTACTATTGCTACAACTACTACTACAAATACTATTATGCACTACACTGGTTCCGATAACTTTCTTGTTTCATCAAAGTGTTTGTAAACAAATAGTATGATACTAAGTGTAAGACTACTAATAAAATTAAGACACACTAAGACATACTGAGACACACTGAGACAGAACAATTGTAAACACTAAACATTGTTTGATTAACCAGGAAGTAAAAGTAAAATTAAAATTAATGTTTTTATTTATACAAAATTACTTTATTTCTAATGTGGCCGTAAACTTGGTAATTATGTGGGATTATACACTTGGTAATTGTGTGGGATTATACATTTGGTAATTATATGGGATTATACACTTGGTAATTATAAACTGGGTAATGATGTCGGATTATACACTAACGTTGGTAATTATGTGGGATTTTAGACTTGGTAATTTTTACTTGGTAATTATACACTTGGTGATTTATATAGTATCCAAACGAGTAGCATCTCCAACAAGACACTTTGTGAATTCAAGGACCACTTGGCTGGTTCTATCCTAGCAAAGTCTCCAAATGTCTGTCTGAGAAACGTATGGATACAACAGTTCGATAATAACACATATGATACCACGATACTAAAATATTATCTTTGGTAATATGGAAAGAATATTTTTATTCCATAGCCACATAATCCCCAACTACAGATCCCCCTCCCCCCCCCCGGGGGCCAACCCCTGCAAGAAGAAAAAGAATGAAGTGCTTGTAAGCTTGTACACCAACCATTGCCGTTTAAGGAATGTTGGAAAGGCTTAGTCTTAACATTCAAAATGTGACTTCCTGCTGTGAGCCGCTGCGTGCGACCAAACATTTAATGATGACCTGACAATTGGAAAATGTAGACCTCCACCCCCCCTCCCTCTTTGACCGTAGAGAATGGGTTGTCACGATTTCACTCAGAGGTGTGAAGCCTCTTCAAAGAGTGGGTCTTTCTAAGTTGTTTACCCCCGCCCCACCGAGAAGATCTCTCCTAGGTCTGAACCCAATTTTACTGAATGAGTGCAGCCTAGGTTCGATTGAAACCCCTTATCTGAGTGAGTCTCCCCTAGGTTTGTAACCCCCTTTTACTGGGTCGGTTTCTGCGAGGGGTAAAACCCCTATACACAGTGGGTCTCTCGGGCGGGGTGAGGGGGGGTCGAAACGCCTGAACTGAATGGGTGTCTCTAAGGTTGAACCCCCTTTCACTGAGTGGGTCTTTTCTAAATTTGAACACCTTCACTGAGTGGGTCTTTTCTAAATTTGAACACCTTCACTGAGTGGGTCTTTTCTAAATTTGAACACCTTCACTGAGTGGGTCTTTTCTAAATTTGAACACCTTCACTGAGTGGGTCTTTTCTAAATTTGAACACCTTCACTGAGTGGGTCTTTTCTAAATTTGAACACCTTCACTGAGTGGGTCTTTTCTAAATTTGAACACCTTCACTGAATGGGTCTTTTCTAAATTTGAACACCTTCACTGAGTGGGTTCTAAATTTGAACACCTTCACTGAGTGGGTCTTATCTAAATTTGAACACCTTCACTGAGTGGGTCTTTTCTAAATTTGAACACCTTCACTGAGTGGGTCTTTTCTAAATTTGAACACCTTCACTGAGTGGGTCTTTTCTAAATTTGAACACCTTCACTGAGTGGGTCTCTCACGGGGAGCCCCTTTTCCCGAGTGGGTCTCTCCTACGTGTGGACCCCTTCACTCGGTGGGTCTCACTCCTATGTTTAAAAACCCTCCTTCACTGAGAGGGCTTCCCATTTCCCGACCCCTGACATTTCCAGCCAACTTTCCCTGGGTCAAAGCTATAATCTTACAGTGGAAAATGGAACACCTGTAATTTCCGGTGTTGGCTTACGATTGTTTCCATCGCGCCCTTGTAATCTGCCGTTTGCGTTTAAACCTTCAAAGTCCGTGAACGCGTTGACTGACGTGTACGGGGCGCCATTCAGCCCTGCCCCCACCCCACCAACACCCGACCCACCACCCCATCCAACGTCCCTCCCTTCCCCTCACGCCATCGAGTAACCCAAAATGGCTTAACCGGAAGTCGGTCTTCACCTTTAAAATTTCTAGTTCAATAAATGAAGATCCGGTGAAAGCGGTTATATCCTTGTAATTTTTGTTGGATATCTCCGTAGATACTTTCAACGTTGCACTACTTTCCAATCCATTTCCAATTGGGTGCAATATATTCAAATTGAGTATTTATTAACAGCAGATTCTCCCCCCTAACAAAACGCCCTCTAAGTAAAAACCTTAACCCATGTTTTAATGTTTAGGAAATCCAATACATTTCCATCATTATCCTGCTATCAACATCATCCAGTTAACACTAACGCCATCTCTTCACATACACAAACATCACTTTCTTCCATTAACATCATCTCCAAAGGCGTAGCTGGAGTGTTATTCGCCCCGGGACAAAATTCAATTTTTACACCTGCCTCCACCCCCACCCCTGAATTATTTTCATCAATAAAATACGGTGAAAACCCATTTTAGCCCCTCCCCCACAAAAAATAGTCTTACATCCGGGGATATCTGCCCCCCTCCCCCCAGTTTTGCCTCTAATTATCTCCCACATCATCTATCTATCCATCTATCCGTCTATCCGTCTATCTGTCTATCTGTCTATCTGTCTATCTGTATGTCTATCTGTCTGTCTATCTGTCTGTCTATCTGTCTGTCTATCTGTCTGTCTATCTGTCTGTCTATCTGTCTGTCTATCTGTCTGTCTATCTGTCTGTCTATCTGTCTGTCTATCTGTCTGTCTATNCTGTCTGTCTGTCTGTCTGTCTGTCTGTCTGTCTGTCTGTCTGTCTGTCTGTCTGTCTGTCTGTCTGTCTGTCTGTCTGTCTGTCTGTCTGTCTGTCTGTCTGTCTGTCTGTCTGTCTGTCTGTCTGTCTGTCTGTCTGTCTGTCTGTCTGTCTGTCTGTCTGTCTGTCTGTCTGTCTGTCTGTCTGTCTGTCTGTCTGTCTGTCTGTCTGTCTGTCTGTCTGTCTGTCTGTCTGTCTGTCTGTCTGTCTGTCTGTCTGTCTGTCTGTCTGTCTGTCTGTCTGTCTGTCTGTCTGTCTATCTATCTATCTATCTATCTATCTATCTATCTATCTATCTATCTATCTATCCATCCATCTAATATATCCATCTATCCATCTAATCTATCTAATCTATCTAATCTATCTATATTCGTCTCTTTCTCTGTCCGCCTCTCTCTCTCTCTCTCTCTCTCTCTCTCTCTCTCTCTCTCTGTGTGTATGTGTGTGTCAGTAATCATTATTATAAGCTAAGCTGCATCTTTCGCATACATTGCACAACTTGACGTCACAAACTGACTTCGCAGATTTATTCCACAGATTGATTTCACAGATTAAGAACTCAAATTGAGTAAAGCGATTGGCGGATTAAATGTCTCGGAAATATCGGTGGTTTTTGTATTAGTTTTTGTTGTTGTTGTTGTTTTTTTTTTTTGGGTGGGGGACATGGAGGGAGCGGGTCAAGATAAGAGATTCTTAAGACCCGTTGTGACCGAATAATTGGAGCTTTCGAACTAAGCTCTAAGCTACCCCAAAACATACCACGAGTGGGGGAAAAAAGGTGTAAATCAGCTCAACAAAAGGCGACCGGAAATGGATGGAGCCCCTGGGAACACGGTCAGCGCCCTCTACCGGTTTGACAGTTAACCCTTAAGTGAGCGATAGAGAAAGGACTTTTTCTTTCAAGGGTTTGGAATTTTATTGGCTAGTTCGTTCGCCCAGGTCATATTACGTTATTTTAGCCGCCTCTTCAAAGAAAAGAAAAGAAAAGAAAAGAAAAAAAACAACAACTGCAGTTGGCGGTATAAATCGTCCATCAATGGCTTAGCAAGGGTCACCAAACTACGGCCCGCGGGCCTGATGCGGCCCGTGAAGTCAGTTCACCAGGCCCGACAACGTTAGTTGAATATGCTTGATGAAACGCATGGAACACGAGACGTTGTGATACAATACAAATATTAGTTTTAGAATTAGATCTAAACTTCGTTAAAAAAAAAAAAAAAAATTAAATTAAAAAATAGTACATTTATATAGAGCAAATTTCAAACTTTAAAAATAAATAAAACCAGAATGAACATTTGTAGCTTAATTACTTTTTGAGCTAAGAATTTTTATATCGTTTGGCATTTCTTTTACTATGGACGAACTTTTTTTTTGTTGTAAATAAATATGTTGGTTGTCTTTATATTATTTTGTGTGCATTGCACGCCACTCACCATAATTAACATGGAATACCATACCTAGTTTTTCCGATTTTTTTCCCAGAGCTTCCGTTCCGGCTTGCAAGCTTTGTACGGAATGATTATGCGGCCCCGCGCTTGTCAATTTTTTTCCGTTATCCGGCCCTCTGTGAAGAAAATTATCTGGTGACCCCCCCCCCCTGATACATAGCCTTTCCCCTACGCCAGTGGTGTCATAATAAGGTCAACGTGACTTTGAGATCAGCCCTTGAAATCGGTTAATCACAACTTGGTTCCCTTATTATGACGTGTCGACAAGACTAACAGGTGTAATCTGGGGGACTTACATCAAACAGAGCAATTCGATTACGTCAATAGAGCCGCGCTTTCTGTAAGGAAAAAAAATTGTGGATAATTGCCTGAAAAAAAGTTGTGGTGAAATTACTACCAACGGTTAATCCTCCTAAGAAAACTCATTATTATATATCACAAATCCGGTTTCTTTAAGCCAGCGGTTCTCATCCGGGGGGAAGTCCAACGATTGTTACACAGGTGTCATCTAAGACCACCGGAAAACAAATATTAATGAAGTAGCAACGAAAATAATTGTATGGTTGGTGGAACTGTATTAAAGGGTTACGGCATTACAAAGATTGAGAACCACTGCTCTAAACCATTGGAACCCCCCCCCCCCCCCCCCCCCCCCCGCCTCCCCCACGCCTTACACCAGAACCAACAATCAGTTGACCTCTGGTGATCTCTAGAGATTAGCATCAAAGTCGACCCTTAACCTCGTATTAATTTTACTTGTTGTAACATGGGCGCCAATCAGAATCTACCAACCCATTGTACCCCTTGATTATACGCTTTAATTGTTTTTACTCGAAAGTTCACCAGCACAGCGATACATTCAGTTTCATATTGCTCGATCTCCTTTCATTTGCAGGCATATGTAAGATATACGTATATTATGTCAAGTTAATTTTTACTTATATTAATTTAATTTATACGTATAGTATGTGAGTTTATTCTTAAATTAAGTTAATGTATACGTATATTAAGTTAATTTATATTAAGTTATGTTATGCTTATATTAAGTTATGTTATAATTATATTTTGTTAATTTATACTTGTATTAAGTTAATTTTTACTTAATATTAAGTTAATTTATTCTTACTAAATTTTTTTTGTGTGTGTTGCGCCGATGACGGCATTTGACGCAATGTTTGAAACTGTATTTGGTCTAATCATAATTAAAGCTTTAAGATAGATTGTTTTTATTTACACAATTTTTTTTTGTCGCATTAACCAAGAATATAAAAACAACCCTTAAAATCATTTTTTTTCCCCCGAATAAATCCTTTATGTGCATTTTGGTTTGGATTTATGTAACTGCACGTGATTTATCCTTTATTTATCATTTTATATGGGTCAAACTTCTGGCGAAGACACGTTTCATTTTTCCTCCATTCCCCCTCCAAAAATACATGTTATTTTAACCACCTACCCAAATACGTCATAAATACAAATCACATAGCAACACAATTAATCTCTACACCACAACACGCACCAATGTAATAAAGCCTTAACACCCTTCTCCCCCCCCCCCTCACACACACTCGAACAAACAAGAAAAAATGATTTTTTGGGGGATGGGGCTGAAAATATGATAAAATGTTTGTCATCGGTGACGAGCCAAATGGCCCTAGTTTCAGCTCGATCGGATGACGGGAAGTGGGTCAGTTAGCTTCCCCTTTGAAAATAAGGATAAACTGATATTGAGGGTTGGAGGATTGAGGGGTGGGGCTAAAGATTTGGTAGAATGTGTTGTCATTGGCAACGATTCCGTGTCCCCGAATTTCAGATCGATAGGATGTCAGGAAGTGGGTCATTTAGCCCTCCGAAGATTTTTGCTACAAACACACGAACAAAAGCGAAGTTAATACAAAGGATTCGAAAAAGAGTGGCGCCGTCTCTGTGTTGATGCATTACTTTTAATCACGACAAAGGTGTTCTCACACAAGCTGAAACTGATAATAAAAAGGTATACTTTTGACAACAGACATTAGCTTCGTGTAGGTAACAGGGTTTCTCAAATCACGTTTCAATTATCTTTGTAGCGTCTTACATTATTGCTTCCTCAAATCCAATGAAAGGTCATAAACTCATAATTGTAATATCATAGAATTAAACTCGTTTCTTTGGCCAGATTATTTATAGGATGAGATCAGGGCTCAGGGACTCAAAGGCTTAAGAGTCCCAAAGTCACAAGAAGCCCAAAGGCACAAGAGGTCCTGCAATCTAGCTTAAACGGCTTTCGTTATCCACCCCCGCCCCCCCCCTTGCCCATCAAAGGTAACGTTGTTAATTATTGTTTTGCTGTGCGGAAAATCGCAGTGCCCTACTCCGGCCCTGCCTTACTCCGGCCCTGCCTTACTCCGGCCTTGCCTAACTCCGGCCCTGCCTTACTCCGGCCCTGCCTTACTCCGGCCCTGCCTCTACTCCGGCCCTGTCTTACTCCGGCCCTGTCTTACTCCGGCCCTGCCTTACTCCGACCCTGCCTTACTCCGGCCCTGCCTTACTCCGGCCTTGCCTTACTCCGGCCTTGCCTTACTCCGGCCCTACCTTACTCCGGCTCTGCCTTACTCCGGCCTGCCTTACTCTGGCCTTGCCTTACTCCGGCCCTGCACAAAGGTCTCACTCCAGCCCTTCACATAGGCCTTATTTCGGTCTTGCACAAAGGCCTCACTCCGGCCCAGCCCTTCGCAGAGGCCTTATTCCGGCCCTGCACACACGACATCTCCCCAATTCCATAGTGTGTCAACATTTTTGACGCAAGCAGACGTAATCGCTGATCCTTGACGCGCGTGCCAGAACCCGCTTCTTGACTTCCGCAGACATGGACCACCAAGAATTACCGTTTGCTACAACCCCAGGGCGCGTTCAGCATGTCTACGCCTGGACTTGTTGCACGTGCAGTGGTCACCAACATGTGCAGACGACAACCTATCTGGTCGTGCTCTGTCTGGCCGTGCTTTGCCCGTGTCTCATACATAGCGACATCAGATTGTGTTTTTTTTGTTTGTATCGTTTATTTAACGAGGAATGTGTTCAACTCAATGTTTTTAAGCAAGCTGATTATGATTTAAATTCTTAAAGTAAGGAGGTTTTCTGGGCAACGTGAGATGCGATAAAAAAAAAGGTATGTGCATCTTTCCTACGATCTGTAAACGCATTCACTATTTTGTGTGCTGAATTTTTTTGAATTCGTGCATCAAGCCAGCTTTATGCATATTCCCGTCGTCATCAGCTGGTTGAATGGCATGAAAGAGAGACGCCTATGCTGAGATTTATTTGTTGACAGGTGAGGCAGTTGGTCAGAGGGCTGCCCTATGCTGAGATTCATTTGTTGACAGGTGAGGCAGTTGGTCAGAGGGCTGCCCTATGCTGAGATTCATTTGTTGACAGGTGAGGCAGTTGGTCAGAGGGCTGCCCTAGGCTGAGATTCATTTGTTGACAGGTGAAGCAGTTGGTCAGAGGGCTGCCCTAGGCTGAGATTCATTTGTTGAAAGGTGAGACAGTTGGTCAGAGAGCTGCCTTATGCTGAGATTCCTTTGTTGAAAGGTGAGACAGTTGGTCAGACAGCTGCCCTATGCTGAGATTCATTTGCTGACAGGTGAGGCAGTTTGGTGAGTTTATTGAACGTGCCAAGATCATTCCAATGCTACTGTCAGTTACAATTTTAAACCCACTTTTTGTTGTTGTCGTACTTTGCGTTTTTTATTCTCTGGCATTTGCTGACTTACAATATGGAGATTTATCCATTATATTGGGCCATTTTGGGGCTCAAAACTAGAAATGAATTTTGTCAGCAAATATAAAAATGAGACTGAAGTCTAATTTTTTTTTTTAAAATTTCTATGGAAGTGTTTGCATTTGAAAACACACCAACAGGTTGGCATTGGGTTGTTTAACGTAGTGATGTGTCCTATGATTCTCCGTGAAGAACTGAGGCTGGATTGTTTAACTTAGTGTTGTGTCCTATGATTCTCCGTGAAGAACTGAGGCTGGATTGTTTAACTTAGTGTTGTGTCCTATGATTCTCCGTGAAGAACTGAGGCTGGATTGTTTAACTTAGTGTTGTGTCCTATGATTCTCCGTGAAGAACTGAGGCTGGATTGTTTAACTTAGTGTTGTGTCCTATGATTCTCCGTGAAGAACTGAGGCTGGATTGTTTAACTTAGTGTTGTGTCCTATGATTCTCCGTGAAGAACTGAGGCTGGATTGTTTAACTTAGTGTTGTGTCCTATGATTCTCCGTGAAGAACTGAGGCTGGATTGTTTAACTTAGTGTTGTGTCCTATGATTCTCCGTGAAGAACTGAGGCTGGATTGTTTAACTTAGTGTTGTGTCCTATGATTCTCCGTGAAGAACTGAGGCTGGATTGTTTAACTTAGTGTTGTGTCCTATGATTCTCCGTGAAGAACTGAGCCTGGATTGTTTAACTAAGTGATGTGTATGTACTATGATGCACCGTGATGAACTAAGGCAGAAGATCTGGTTGACTTGAATGAGTACAATTCAAATTTAAACAAGAAATTACTTTGTGCGTGGATCAGCTCCGTATGGATTTAATCAACACACGCATTCCTTTAAAACGTGAGTAAACTGTTCCTTTAAGTTCATGTTGAAACATTTTGGGCATTTTTTTTTTTTTTGTGGTCAATTTGACAGTGGCGTAGAAAGGGGGGGGGGGCGGAGGGTCGGTCCTCCCCGGGCGGAACTTTTTCTTTATATTGAGGGGCGGCATATTTTGCCACTTGATAGATTATGTTTTTTTTTTTTTTGTCTTTTTATCGTGGAAGGGGGTGGTGGCCGCGGGCGGCTCTAGCTACGCCCCTGCACCTTAGTTTCTTATCGGCGACGTGCCACTCGAGTGGCTGTAAATGCAGCATGTAACTTCTTATGTGGATCAATACAAGCGACGAAAAGGGTTCTACGAACGCGATCTGCGTGGACTTGTCCAGAGCGTGTCGAAGTCTGTCTCTCTAACTCAGGTGTCTTCCTTCTCGGTGTAATTCCTTACCATTTAAAAATCTTTAAAATGTAAGATTAACCCACTGAAACGAACACACATATCAACGGGGAGCATACGCTTACACGCCTTGTAGTCATAAACAGTTATTGTAAGTTTATGAACTCTCCTGAGATGTGTCTTACTATGGCATTTCGAGCTTGCACCAAAACAAATCCTAAAACATCATGCACACCATTTAAAACACACGAATGTTTCGGTAATTAGTGTCATTTTTTTACATTTCTTAATTCTTTCTTCAGATGTTTACGCCCTGAATATAAAAAAAAGTAATTAATTATATTCTAATAATTTTTTTGTAAAAAAATAATAATAATTTCTTTATCAGCTTAATTTTAAAGTACGTTACATTGTTAAAAAAGATAAGAAATTATGTGTCTCTTTTTTTTTTATTACTTTAAAAAATAAATCCAAGAAAAGTGTCTTTGTGAACTTTCTGTCTGACAACAAACAGTTCAGGTGATTAATTCAACACGACTGCTGCCCGGAACTGCTCGCTTACAAACGCCTAACGACTACGTCACATCACGATTTTAAGGTGTTTTTTTTTCGATTACTTTTTGTTGTCAAGAATTGAAAAGTTGAGTTCCGAGCAGTAAATAAGACTTCTTTTTTTTGTGTTGCTTTTCCGTTACTCCCACATACGTCAGCACTAACGATTCCCCACCAAGCTACTGTCACGTGATTCTGTTGATGTTACATATGATTCTTACTTGATTTATCTCTAAAAAAACCTGTAAATATAGTCAGAGGCGTAGGGATGTGAGGCAAAAAAAAGTGGGGGGGGTGCAATTTGTGATTATTCCGAGGGGTCGATTCCTGAAAAAAGTCAGTGAACGCACCCAAGATCCCTCCCCTTCCCCACACACTCCCAAAATAAATATGCGATTCTTGCTTAGAAATTTAAAAAACAATCTATCACTATATCAGGAGGAATGCCGTTGTGTTTGCGCAGGACAAGACCCGTGTTGATTCACTTGCCTCTCTTGGTGATGTGTTCCTCATTCACCATGTCATCAATCCGCCTCTGTGGGAACTGTCGCCCCTGGTAGACTATGACCTGGCAGGTAGCGGGGGAGTGCCCCTGGTAGACTATGACCTGGCAGGTAGCAGTGGAGTGCCCCTGGTAGACTATGACCTGGCAGGTAGCAGCGAGTGCCCCTGGTAGACTATCACCAGGCAGGGAGCAGCGGAGTGCCCCTGGTAGACTATCACCAGGCAGGTAGCAGTGGAGTGCCCCTGGTAGACTATCACCTGGCAGGTAGCAGTGGAGTGCCCCTGGTAGACTATGACCTGGCAGGTAGCAGCGAGTGCCCCTGGTAGACTATCACCAGGCAGGGAGCAGGGGAGTGCCCCTGGTAGACTATCACCAGGCAGGTAGCAGCGGAGTGCCCCTGGTAGACTATCACCAGGCAGGTAGCAGTGGAGTGCCCCTGGTAGACTATCACCAGGCAGGTAGCAGTGGAGTGCCCCTGGTAGACTATCACCAGGCAGGTAGCAGTGGAGTGCCCCTGGTAGACTATCACCAGGCAGGTAGCAGTGGAGTGCCCCTGGTAGACTATCACCAGGCAGGTAGCAGTGGAGTGCCCCTGGTAGACTATCACCAGGCAGGTAGCAGTGGAGTGCCCCTGGTAGACTATCACCAGGCAGGTAGCAGTGGAGTGCCCCTGGTAGACTATCACCAGGCAGGTAGCAGTGGAGTGCCCCTGGTAGACTATCACCAGGCAGGTAGCAGTGGAGTGCCCCTGGTAGACTATCACCAGGCAGGTAGCAGTGGAGTGCCCCTGGTAGACTATCACCAGGCAGGTAGCAGTGGAGTGCCCCTGGTAGACTATCACCAGGCAGGTAGCAGTGGAGTGCCCCTGGTAGACTATCACCAGGCAGGTAGCAGTGGAGTGCCCCTGGTAGACTATCACCAGGCAGGTAGCAGTGGAGTGCCCCTGGTAGACTATCACCAGGCAGGTAGCAGTGGAGTGCCCCTGGTAGACTATCACCAGGCAGGTAGCAGTGGAGTGCCCCTGGTAGACTATCACCAGGCAGGTAGCAGTGGAGTGCCCCTGGTAGACTATCACCAGGCAGGTAGCAGTGGAGTGCCCCTGGTAGACTATCACCAGGCAGGTAGCAGTGGAGTGCCCCTGGTAGACTATCACCAGGCAGGTAGCAGTGGAGTGCCCCTGGTAGACTATCACCAGGCAGGTAGCAGTGGAGTGCCCCTGGTAGACTATCACCAGGCAGGTAGCAGTGGAGTGCCCCTGGTAGACTATCACCAGGCAGGTAGCAGTGGAGTGCCCCTGGTAGACTTGAAAACTGGACTACGTTGCGTGAGCATGACATGATTTATGCAAATGCCGGTGGACGGACGCACTCCGTCTGTCAAGTGCTGCAGACACGCCCCTGCATAAACAAGACAAAGCCTTGTCATGCATCACACCAAACAGGTTTTAAAAAAACAACTGTAGATGTATTTTCATTAAAAACATATACCTTAAAAGCGATGTATGTGCGTCCACTCTAGTGTATGTTACAGTAGCTGTTAATCTGTATACCTTGAATATTACGTTAACTGCAAACAGATTAATTGTCAAATTTCGAGTCGGCAGCAATAAAAGCGGGGGCGTACCTTCATAAAGCAGGGGCGTACCTTCATGCTGGCGATGTGTTGTCAGGGAAGCCTTTCTATTTGAAAACACACACTCTGTCTCTCCCTGTCTCTCTCTGTCTCTCTCTGTCTCCTTTTCTCTCACTTTTCTCTCCCTCGCGCTCTCTCTCCGCCTCTCTCTTCTCTCTCTCGCTATCCCTCTTCTTTTCTGTCTCTCTCTCTCTCTATCACTCTCTTTCTTCACTCGCCCTCCCTCTCTCTAAAGCACATGTTCATTCCTACTGACCAGTCCATTCCTTCCGACCAATCTATTCCTACTGACCAGTCTATTCCTTCCGACCAATCTATTCCTACTGACCAGTCTATTCCTTCCGACCAATCTATTCCTACTGACAAGTCTATTCCTACCGACCAACATCTTCTAATGCCCAGTACTATTTCAAACTCCAAAGTATAAAGCCCTTATATTTACAGTTCAAAAATTCGAGTCACTGACCCCCGTGCCAGTGGCTTCCGTGCAAGTGACCCCGTGCCGGTGACCCCCGTGCCTGTGACCCCCGTGCCAGTCCACCGTACTGTTGGCCCCCATGCCAGTGACCGTGTCGCCAGTGAGCGTGTCGCCAGTGACAGTGTCGCCAGCGACAGTGTCGCCAGTGACCCCCATGCCAGTGACCCCCGTGCCAGTGACCCCCGTGCAAGTGACCCCCGTGCCAGTGTCCGTGCCAGTGACCGTGACATTGACCCCCGTTCCAGTGACCACCGTGCCAGTAAACGTGCCGCCAGTGACCCCGTGCCAGTGATCGCGCCATTGACCCCTGTGCCAGTGATCATGTTGCCAGTGACCCCCATGCAAGTGACCGTGCCAGTGACCCCCGTGCCATTGACAGTGCCAGTGACCGTTTCGCCTGTGACCCCCGTTCCAGTGGCCGTGACCGTGCCAGTGACCGTGCTGCCAGTGACCCCGTGCCAGTGACCGTGCCAGTGACCGTGCCGCCTGTTACCCACGTGCCAGTGACTGTACCAGTGACCGTGTCACCAGTGACAGTGCCAGTGACCGTGTTGCCAGTGATCGTGTCGCTAGTGACCGTGCCAGTGATCCCCGTGCCAGTGACGTGAAAGTGACCGTGCCAGTGACCATGACAGTGACCACAGACCTCCATCCACAAATTTCCGTTTTCATTCATTCAGGGAATTTCCCAAACCGTCCCTGTTAGAATACAAAACATGTTAAGGTAGATACTCTTGGAAACCCACGATCTATTTACTTATGACTTACAAGACTTGAATAAAACATATTTTTAGAATCTTACAGATACCTTGTCTGGTGAAGTAGCCCTTAATTTCCCTCTCTTTATTCTCAGATTAAAAAAAAATAAATATTATCATGTAACTGCAGAGGTTCCCAAATTGTGATGCCGCCAGGCGAAATATAATAACACAATTTTCATCATGAGTCCATTCTGATTTCAAGAATTGAGAAAATGTGCAGTGATCCACAAGCTTATCCAACCAACTAATTACAATTACCTGAATTTTTAAATTAAATTAAGGCGCTCTTAAATTATCGCTTTATTTATTTTTACCCAAACCTCTATTTATGTATTTATTTGTTAAAATACTTGCTAGAAGGGCGCCTTGAGAAAAACCCGGACCCGTCAAGAACCCCGAGATTCCAACAAGTTTGGGAACCACTGGGTTTCTGAAATCAGAGGTGACTAGCTGATTTCCATGTTTTTAAAAAATCGCCAGGGACTCGTAGAGACGGTGCTATTAAAAACAATGTCATTTTGGCGTGAGTTCATAAATTAAGTCATTTACCGAGTGCAAGGGTCCTCCGTTTTTTTTGTTTTTTAAATTAGGGCCCGTTTCACTGTCCCGCAGACACTGCTGGGGGCCGGGATATAGATTGAAAATAAATATTTTCAAATTCCTATGCCCACTTCCCTTTCCTTATTCATTGTGCTAAAAAAAATATATTAAAAAAAGCGAGGAAAAAAAAAACAGAAAAAAAAAAAAATAGAAAAAAAAAAATCTTTAAATCAATATTTAGTAATTAATATTTCAAATGAGAATATTATATAGATTGAAAATAAATATTTTCAAATTTCTATCCCCACTTCCCTTTCCTTATTCATTGTGCTAAAAAAAATATATTAAAAAAAGCGAGGAAAAAAAAAACAGAAAAAAAAAAAGATTGTAAAAGAACAATCTTTGAATCAATATTTAGTTATTAGTATTTCAAATGAGAATATGGATCTACATGATTGATCGGGCCCGCGCGCCGTATTCAAGGACCCCCTGACCTAGAATCGACGTAGTGAAGTAAAAAGAAAAGAAATAATTTTTACACTGACTACTGAGGCCGACAAATTTAGCCTCGTGTTGAACAAGGGGTTCCTTTGTTTAGTTCCTTCACTAACGGAAAGCTCCAGGATTCGGAGCGGATGAGAAACACATCTAGAAATTGGAAACTGCGGGAAGGGATGTGGGGGGGGGGGGGGGGGGGGGGGGGGGACAAACCAACCAGTGGTTCTCACGAGAGTTATTTAAAAAAAAAAAAGTAATTGCGCCATTTTAAAAAAAAACAACCTCTATTAAAAAGGTTGCCTCGACAATTGTTTTATTTCTGTTTGGACCACGTGCCTGGCAGTTTCAGTCTTACTGGATTGTTGTTGTCGTTGTTGTTGTTGTTGTTTTAAATAGGGTTTGTCCTTTCTCAGACCGCAACACGTCATAGCGTTACTATTTTTTAGAAGGTGGACAACTATTTCTTAAAACATGACAGCTACTTAGTGTGCTCCAGCGTAGCGTTCGGGCGATCCTTGTAACTAGAGCCATTGTTACATGTGCATTACGCGCAATGAAGTCCCGTTTCACAAAATGTATATCCTTAAATTTAGCAATAGCAGTAACAAAAAAAAAAAAAGTAAAATATTTCGTAAATATGACACCAACAGTGTCATATTACTGACACCAATAGTGTCATATTACTGACACCAATAGTGTTATATTACTGACACCAATAGTGTCATATTACTGACACCAACAGTGTCATATCACTGACACCAACAGTGTCATATTACTGACACCAACAGTGTCATATTACAGGCATTACATCAGTTGTAAACAAGTATTGAGTTAAGTTAAGGGCCTCTACGCTAACACAGTAGTATTGAACAGTGTTGACATTTCGTCCGACCCGAGTACCCGGATGATTACTGCAGTTCTATTAATAGATTTCCGCTATTAAATGACAAGCCCTAGTGCTGGGGAGAGGAGGGGGGGGGGGTTTGCGTGGAAGGGATGAAATGGGATAAAAATTAGCTTGCTATGAATTACATAGAAAAGATTTAAAATTTTAATCATTTGTTCGAATGAGGATTGTTGTATTCATCCGACAGAAACGATCCAACTTTTAATTATTATTATTTTAAAAAATTAGATTTCCTTAAAGCGCGACCGCATGGGCAGCCACCAGATAAAGAAATCACTTCCCTACTTCTACGGAGCCACCTAGTTATCAGCCTTGGCTCGTGAGAATTTGATTTCCAGTGGGGAAAAAAAAAACCCCCCTCCCCCCCCCCCCCCACCGACCCCCCAAACCGTTCCTCACGTTTTCTGCTTATACTGGTTTCACTGCTCTTTCCTGCGTTAAGTACAGTAATAGTTTTAGATCCGCTGAGAGATTTGTCAATTCACATCGGGAAATCCCCCGAAAAAATCCCAGCAGTCAACACTGACTCTTGAGATTTTATTACGGAGGGGCACGTTCAAATCTTAGTTCTATTGGTGGCTTTTCGTCACGTGGCGTCACGTATGCTTGACACAATGCCATCCGAATGGTGGAAGTTTTCCAATGTCAAGTTTACAGCTAAAATTAGAATGAAATTCTCCTAAACTCAAAATAAACAGAAGTTAAATACTTATATATATATATATTTTTAAAACAACCTTTATAAGGACCAATAATGTAGCTGCATGCTCAGATTTAGCCCCGGGGGGCCCTAAAGCTCCCAGGTCCTTTGTTCGTTCGGAGTCCAGAATACAGTCTACTGAAAGGGCTCATAGCTTAAATAAAATTATTTTCTTTGGTAAGCCCAGGTCCAGCTCCACCCCCGTTTAGAGCCGTGTCCAGGGCCCCCTTAGCCTCGGGGTCACTGTTAACATTACTATATTTGCCCTTCCGATCATCCGGTTGCACTGCTGTTAGGAAAATTCGTGCTTTTGATCAATTCGTGCTTTTGATCAATTCGTGCTTTTGATCAATTCGTGCTTTTGATCAATTCGTGCTTTTGATCAATTCGTGCTTTTGATCAATTCGTGCTTTTGATCAATTCGTGCTTTTGATCCATTCGTGCTTTTGATCGATTCGTGCTTTTGATCAATTCGTGCTTTTGATCAATTCGTGCTTTTGATCAATTCGTGCTTTTGATCAATTCGTGCTTTTGATCAATTCGTGCTTTTGATCAATTCGTGCTTTTGATCAATTCGTGCTTTTGATCAATTCGTGCTTTTGATCAATTCGTGCTTTTGATCAATTCGTGCTTTTGATCCATTCGTGCTTTTGATCCATTCGTGCTTTTGATCGATTCGTGCTTTTGATCAATTCGTGCTTTTGATCAATTCGTGCTTTTGATCCATTCGTGCTTTTGATCAATTCGTGCGCTTTTATGAAATAAGTGCATATGATAAATCATGTATATTATGGAATGCCAGGTACTCACCCCGGACACCCGGAAATTCCGAGTATTAGCACACCCGGCACATTCACGTGACCGGCGAATAAATGAAACTGGGTCCGTGTGATTTAAAAAAAAAGAGTTACCTTCTCTTTGCCCGAAATGTTTACGACTCGATGGGGAGAACTGACATGTGCTCTGCCCCCCTTATTGTTTATATGATCAGGTGCGTACGAAGTCACACCCCGGGAGCCACTTTTTTAAAACTTTACATCGAAAGTGGGGAGGGGGGGGGACATTTGCCCCCCAACTTTGGATCTCGACCTAATTATTTATTTTTTTACCAGTATATCAAAGCGGGTTATTCCTTTATCTTTCTTTAAAGAAAAAATTGTACAATTATTTTAAAAAATTTTGTATTACTAGAATCTGAATTTTCAATCGTTTTTTTTTTAAAGTAAGGAATTCATAATGTGCACCTATAATACGAAAAGCTAGGTCATCTTGTGGCACGTGTGGAGGGGGGGGGGAGAAGTATTGTATTTCTAGGTATTTCCTTTTCCGGCCCCCACAATGAAAAGCCGCGAGAAGTGAAACTAGCCGAAGGGGTTGGGGGTGGGGGGAGGGAGTGGGGGGGAGGGTGAGGAGTTGACTGACTAACCGCTACCTTGGTAGCTAATCGCGAGCCGGATGGAAAGTCACGCTCTGGTTCAAGTTAAGCAACTCTTGATGAACTCTCTAGAATACAAAAATAAAAATTTAAAAATACAATACAAAAACTTTCCTACCTCTCCGTTGACGTAACTTTCAAAAGATAAAAATAGAGAGTCTCAATCGCTGTGTTCTGATTGGTTGAACGTTCAAACAAAAAAAGACCCGCGCGCCCCCAAGCCCCAAAGCCGAGGTCAAGGTTAAATGAGTTGGAGTGAAGTCTATAAAAGTTTAGTGACTTAACCAGGCCAAAACACCTGCCTTAACCCACGCCTACCTGGGCCTACATCAGTCCAGGAAATGCTCAACGTTCACTGAATGTCTAGAAGAAAGTTCTAAAGTAAAACTGAAACTCGTTCAAGTTGTGGAAATAAGCTATCAAATATATATAATTTAAGCACCGTCTTGAAACTCAAGTTGGAACGGGTGGGCTCGAAACTGAGGATATTAATAGATATTCGGATTTCCGGTTATTCGTTTTAGAATCGATTACCAGGCGTTAATTCTTTTTAAACTTAACGTTAATAGTTAATCGACTTATTTTTGTCATTTTTTTAAAGCTTTAAAATTTTTTTTTAATTAAAAAATTCAACACAAAAAAAAATTTAAAAAACAGAGAATAAGAGATATTTTTTTTAAAAATCATAAAATAAATAATAGAATTAAAAATAATTAAAATACCTGCTTGAAGATGAATATTTTTTTTCCCGAGCGGGGGGGGGGCGGTTGCATTTCCAAACCTGTATTACTGTCCCGGGTCGTTGTGTCGTAGCAGGAATGTATGCTGACGTTAAATGCTGGCACCAAAACCTTTATCTGAGTGGCACGGTTCTATAAATAAATTAATGCATCATCAAATTTCCGCAAACGACATTACACATTAGCTCGTCTGTCTGGTCTTTCTGAACGGGACAGCGACGAATTGCATTGTTAAAACCGATAATTTTTTTAATTTTTTTTTTTAAATACAATTTTTAACATCCTTAAATAATACGACTGTCACTTCGACCCCCATCACGAGCCGTCATTTGTCCAGTGGGTCACAATGACTCGTGACCAGCGTTGAGTTTTATAATATGTAAATAAAAGCTTCTAGATCTAAGGCTGAGAATTCTCCGACGTCGAATGCCGCTTTCTCTATTGCTATCTATTGCTATCTGACGTAGTATGACGATACAACTATCTGTTGCTGTCTTACGTGGAATGCCACTATATCTATTGCTATCTATTGCTATCTGACGTAGTATGACGATATGACTATCTGTTGCTGTCTTACGTTGAATGCCGCTATATCTATTGCTATCTATTGCTATCTGACATAGTATGACGATATAACTATCTGTTGCTGTCTTACGTTGAATGCCGCTATATCTATTGCTATCTATTGCTATCTGACGTAGTATGACGATATAACTATCTGTTGCTGTCTTACGTTGAATGCCGCTATATCTATTGCTATCTATTGCTATCTGACGTAGTATGACGATATAACTATCTGTTGCTGTCTTACGTTGAATGCCGCTATATCTATTGCTAACTATTCCCATCTGACGTAGTATGACGATATAACTATCTGTTGCTGTCTTACGTGGAATGCCGCTAAAATTTTCTATTGCGCCAAACACGACTTTCGTTATCAACTTATAGGTTCATCGTTCAACCAGAATGAACAGGATAGAAGTTTGTGTTTTTATCAGTTAACAGTTTTGTTTCAAAATATCACATAACAAAAAAGGGGGGGGGGCACTCGCCCCAGGTGCTAACTTAAGGGCGTCCCAAAATTTTCTGTTTTACACGTTAAAACTGAATTAAATGATAATTCCTATATACTTCACATAGCTAAGAGAGCCCCAGCGACACCCTCCTGAGTCCCCAAGTCAAGGAACAAACGGTTCGGAACTCTTCTGATTTCTTAGGTGTTTTGATTATTATTTTTTTTAATTATTTTTTTTTGGACATTTTTAACAACAGGTTTGGTACGGTAGTTAAAAAATTTACCAACCGGTTCGCCCGGACCCAAACCAGCCCCAGCACACCTCTGCTCGTTCACAGCAGGTGACCCCGCCCCCCCCCTCCCCTTGAGCTGCTCACTTGAAATTCTCTAGCCACTCAACAGGACTTGATAAGATAGCCAGTATGGTTACCATCAAAGGATAGATCAGCCAGGCGGTGCAGGTTAATGCCACCTTGCAACCCTTGGAATACCACCTAGCACCCCCTGAATACTACATCGTACTCCTGAGGATACCACTTCGCACCCTTGAAATACCACCTCTCACCCACTAAAATAACACCTCTAGCCCCTGAAATTTCATCTCTCACCCCCTGAAATATCAACTCGCACCCCCCCACTGAAATACTGCGTCTCATCCCCTGAAATGCCACATCGTACCACCTGAAATACCGCCTCACCTCCCCAGAATACCGCCTCACCTCCCCAGAATACCACCTCACCTCCCCTTAATACCGCCTCACCTCCCCTTAATACCGCCTCACCTCCCCTTAATACCGCCTCACCTCCCCCTAATACCCCCCCACCCCCCCNTCACCTCCCCAGAATACCGCCTCACCTCCCCTTAATGCAGCCTCACCTCCCCAGAATACCACCTCACCTCCCCTTAATACCGCCTCACCTCCCTTAATAAAGCCTCACCTCCCCTTAATACCGCCTCACCTCCCCAGAATACCGCCTCACCTCCCCGGAATACCGCCTCACCTCCCCAGAATACCTCCTGTCATTCCCTTAATACCGGCTCAACTTCTCACCCCACCCCACCCCCGAGCACCTCTGCGCATTCCCTGACAAAGAAACTCTCAGTTAATGAATTTAAAACTCGACCGAAAGATGTCTTTAGTAGAAATCAGTTCCCATTTACTAACGCCGCCGAAGTCCTCCATTAAATGTGTGCCCCGTTGTATGTTCCTGCCGTTAGAATTTCGAAGACACGTTCGAATAATGCATATGTTACTTTGTAGCACTTCGCTAGAATCAGGAGTACAGGCCCCCTAACTCCCAGGCTATATATAGAACGAGTATAGGTAACAGCTGATCAGCTCACTCATTAGTTTAACAATGGATGCAACCCTTCCACACCCTAACGCACATGAAGTGACAGTGGACAATGCTATTACGTGCTCTGGGTGGGTCGCTAATGGGTCTGAACTATTTATCGGACATCTTCTTCTCTTCTTCTTATATTTGAGGGGCCCACGATCAATTTGTTGATCATTCTAGCTCATAATTCCTTTAAAATCAAAATTGTATTTCCAATATAATCGCCACCCCACCCCCCAACCACAAAAAAAACAACAACAGAATATTTTTTTCAAAAATAATAGTATCTATCCAATATAATGATAGCATCGTTCAGATATCATTGTATCTGTCAAAGATAATGACCAGTATCGCTCAGATATAATAGTACACTCCATCGAACTGATGGTGGAGTCAAAGCATTTCTAAATGCACACTGAACTGATTGTATTCCTATTGTTGTTTCTTTGTATACTGAAGCTTTTCCCGATCTAAAACTGGAAGGGGCCATCACAATCTGATTTGTTTTTCTATAGTAATCTCTTTTCTGCAGAAAAAAGATAGCAATTCAATTTTCTGGGGAAAAAAACCTCCTCCTATACACCATCCTGGTGGGCGCACCGTTCATAATTAATGTGCGATGACATCTGATGAGGCGTTGTCATGGTGACCAATTAACATCCCCCCCCCCCCCCAAGGGACATCAGTACCATAGACTAAAAACAAAAAACAAACAAAAAACAAAACAAAAAGAAAAACCCGAACTTCCTTCCACGTCCGTCCCAGCAATTCTATTTATAGATGCAGTTGAAATGAGATTACAGCGGCCACATGTTTTTAGCAACTAACTCACTGACTGGGAGCGTATAATAATGAATACGGGTTAGTTGTGGCAGCTCTCTCTTAATTATATGTATGTATACAACCACAGATCTGTGCGACATAGTGGCGTAGTGACATAGTGGCACGGTGGCGTAATGACACAGTGGCGTAGTGTGGCACTCGTGGCATCCACCAAATACACTATTGTTTTGATAGAGTTTACAGAGTTGACAAAGAGATTGTGAGGACGCTGTCTAATGACAACTTTTAAGCGCATGAAATCTGACATGACTTACTGGACGTAGGCGATCAGTGAACTACACCGAGAGTCTGGATTAAGAGATGTTTTCATGATTACAGCCGAGACTGGACATCAGGTTTGCGGATGAAAGGTGTTATCTAGGACCGAGATCGAAAACCATATGTGATTTTTATATGAACACTTGTCAAAAAGAAACATAGAGATTCGTGATCAAATTCAGCGGGATATCAGCCTTTCGGAATAACGTTTCGCCATAGGGACCATGACACAGGGAGAAACGATATAGTCAAAGCATTCCCTGTTTTTAATTTTTATGTAATAGGCGATGTGTGTATGTCTTTAATGAATTAATTTAACAACTTATCCAATGAAGTGGATTACCCCGACTGAAATACACTCTCCATCGTTCCGTTGGATTACAGGTAATCAACAAAAAAAAAAATCTTTATTTTGCAGTTAAACACTTTTTTACAAAGTATTTGTACTCTCCAGGCTTCTGAAGGCCGTGCTAAACTGTTGTACCGTGAACACATAACTGGCACAAATGACCATAAAGTTGGGGCCAACTTAAGAGGGAAATAGACGCTGTTTTCTCAGATTGACTTCTTTGTTAGACAGTTTATATACTTCAGCAAAGCTATAAATATTTATAGTAATAAAAAAAATTCAACAGCAACATGTTTTTTCCCCTTAAAATTGACTCATTTCGATATATTTTTTGGGGGGTTGTTATTAGTTGAATAAAGACAACCTATCTTTATAATAGTTTCTTCGTGTTCCAGGTTACATTCAATTTAAACCGTGTGTTAGGACACAGCGAACACATTTTTTCGAGGCAAAGTTATGACGTCAAAGATGAAGAGTTAATGTTTATTGTACATACTCTCTAACCGCCTAACCTTTTTTTCCCCCCTGTTCTCGGAGAAACACATCTGTGTCTCGCACGTCATCCGCTGAGCATTCCCACATTTAAAAAGAAAAAAAAACAAAAAGACACAAACTGCGCACACATCCCAACACATGGGACACAATAAATGAACACACTTTTTACACACATGTTTTAAACTAGTTGCCGTGGAAAAAAAATGTTCAGTTTTTTTGTGTCCTCCGGTCGAAATGGTATAAAAGACGATAGGGGGTTCATGGCTTACTTTCCATGCCATGAAATAAATAACGTATAGATCTGCCCATGGACCTTTAGATCGGCCCATGGACCTATAGATCGGCCCATGGACCTATAGATCGGAACATGGATCTATAGATCGGCCCATGGACCTATAGATCGGCCCATGGACCTATAGAACGGTCCATGGATCTATAGATCGACCCATGGACCTATAGATCGGTCCATGGACCTATAGAACGGTCCATGGATTATAGATCGACCCATGGACCTATAGATGGGCCCATGGACTTTAGCCTTGAGTACAGTGACCAAGTGGCCAATGGCCCCACGAATCCAGGGGCCGCTGGCCCCTTGCTGCTCAATATCAGTTCTCACGCAACCCACCCCTAGCCCCCTGAACATCTGTTTGCAGGCGCCCCTAGTGATGACGTATTATGGTCGTGTGGGAGTCTTAAGGTGGTCTCACATTCCGCTCGGTACGCATCAGCACTTGTACACATTTATTGCACACGAAGTGATGAATGTACAATAAAACAGTAAAACCCAGTGTCAAATAGTTCAGGCCATTGAACAGCCCCCTTCACCGCAGACATGCCACTCAAAAGTACAAATGAATCTCTCAGATTTTTCTTGGCACCAGAGAACGTTATGACTTTCCTCTAGAATGCTTGTTCTATAGTAGAAGTCCATTGCCAGAAAAAAAACTTGTATAGACTTAACCACTGGGTTGAATAGTCCACTTTTAGAAACAATCGTGTATAGACTTAACCACTGGGGTGATTGGTCCACTGGTAGAAACAATCGTGTATAGACTTAACCACTGGGTTGAATAGTCCACTTTTAGAAACAATCGTGTATAGACTTAACCACTGGGGTGATTGGTCCACTGGTAGAAACAATCGTGTATAGACTTAACCAGCGGGTTGCTTTGTCCATTAACAGAAACAATGTTGTTTAGACTTTACCAGCGGGTCGCTATGTGATGTAATAAATTATAAAGTGAAATGTATGAATATGTTGTTTTTTTTTGTTTTATGATGGGTAGTAAACCACCTCATAGTGTATGGGTGATAAAGTCTTATCCAGATCCCACGTAAGACTTCAAGAAAGCTTTGACTTGATAACAGGTCATAACAAGATAATTAGTCATTTCGACAAGTCAAATTGCGACGGAAGTTGTTGTTTTTTTTTTTCAAAGATAATTTATTTGACTCTTGAGTTTTGTTTCTAGCGGCGTGATGTAAAAAGTGTTATGTGTTATTTGACATGTGCGGCTGATTTATCATAATATAGCTGTGGCGCACCTTGATGGACTTGCTTCGACTCGCTGTCCACCCCACGCCCACGCATGTTCCACCCTACACCCAGACACTTTACACCCCACGCCCACGCATGTTCCACCCTACATCCAGACACTTTCCACCCCACGCCCACGCACGTTCCACCCTACACCCAGACACTTTACACCCCAGGCCCACGCACGTTCCACCCTACACCCAGACACTTTCCACCCCACGCCCACGCACGTTCCACCCTACAAACTCACACTTTACACCCCACGTCCACCGAAATCCACAATCACTAAACATCACTCACCACAGCACACTCTATCCACATCACTCACCGCACCACGCTCTCTCCACATCACTGACCACACCACGCTCTCTCTCCACATCACTTACCACACCACGCTCTCAACACATCACTAACCACAACACACTCTCTTTAACACCACTTAACATTTGAATGGCCCTCTGAACTAACTCAGGGACAACACACAAACTTTTCACCGTGCCAAACTATCTTTCTTGAGACTCTTCTCAAATCTCAACTACTTGAGCTTCTTATGAAGTCACCATTGAAAGCACTTTTCCTTGCGTTCTTATAATACCTTTTCATTGCGGACCCCCTCCCCCCCCCTCAACCCGTAAAAGCCGAACCACCCCCCCCCCCC
>CAXITT010000365.1:335055-351511 GCA_964033795.1 Lymnaea stagnalis | reverse complement strand
TATTTAAAAAAAAAAAAAAAATTTAAAAAAAAACTGGAAATTCCAACTCGTTATTTTTTTTTTTCTAAACAAGAACGCATCTGAGTTGGTCCGACGTCGAGTTATTTATAGACGCAAGGTCATGTGAGACTTTTGGTAAATGAGCTCATCTCTCAAACAACTCTGATAAAACACAGGTGACCAAGCACTTGACTTAGGGGTATTTTTTTTGGTACCGTGAGTGAGATTCCCTGATCAGTTGAGCACGTGTCGTTCCATTTTTCTTCTCTGATGTTGACATGACCCACAGACCCACATTCAGTTGGCCGGAGAAGGAATCAAATTGTGCGACACCGATTCGACTGGACAGATTGAATGTTTAAATAGCAGCCAACAAAAAAAAAGTGTGGCTGTGAAAGTAGATCTGATGACTCGTGGATGTGGTGTAAATGTGGTTTTGGTGGGGTTTAGGCGTGGTTTGGATGTCGCATGATGAAGTTTTGATGTGGCGTCATGTGGTTTTGGTGTAGTTTGATGTGGTTTTGATGTGGCATGACTGAAGTGTCATGAAGTGTGACGTGCTTTGTTTGTAAATGTGTTTCGGTACGTGGTGTCAAGTAGTCTGACCGGAATCTGGAACTGGAAAGGATGTGGTGTATGTGAGAAAGGATGTGGTGTACGTGAGAAAGGATGTGGTGTATGTGAAGCGAGTTGTACTGCCTATCTCTTGGGGAGTTACAATGTAAGTGTAAGTGAATGAAAAAAGCTGGTGTGTCTAGATCACGTGTTTCAGTGGCGTGTCCAGATTAAGTGTTTCAGTGGCGTGTCCAGATTAAGTGTTTCAGTGGCGTGTCCAGATTAAGTGTTTCAGTGGCGTGTCCAGATTAAGTGTTTCAGTGGCGTGGCTCTAGGGGGGCGATTCGTGCTGTTGATTTAACTTTGACTTAATCTCTTTGGAGTCGTTATATGTGTTTGTCTACAAGGACTGCAGATATAGGCGCGTTTGTATTCATAGGTTTGTTTATATGCATGTTTGTTTATATGCATATGTTGTATGTATTCATATGTTTGTTTATATTCATATGTTTGTTGGCTGAGAATTGGCCCATTGATCTCTAACGCAGGCTGTGTAACAATTCCTCGGAGGTAAATTAAAATATAAAGTCCAAATGGTCCAAGTTGAGAGATGCTATCTACTCCACTGCTCTACAATTCCTTGGACAAGCAATTGGCCTAAATAAATATTGTTTTAATTAAAATGACAGTGAGATACAGTCACGACTAAACGATAAAACATCAGCTGCTGAGATCCTATCAAAAAACAACCCTGCGTCATAGGTAAAAAAAGACGCCCTCAGAAAAAATACAACATAAAGTGCAGAAGAAACTTTGAGAAATACAGGAGTCATGGCTCAGCAGGAAGGCAGAGGAAATGCAGGGCTATGCCAAAAGACATGAACATAAGGGTTCATATCTATACTGATCAGAGTCTTTAAACGGCTTGCCCATCTTTTAAAAAAAAGATTTGCCCCCAGCTACTGACAGACAGTTGCCCTCAGCCACTGACAGACAGGTCTCAGAGTTTATCAAGATGGACCGACCATTTTGGTCAAGTCCTTAACTGTCTTCTGATAATGCCACTGTTCGCTTACTAAGAGCCAGACAACAGTCCTAATAAAGGTGCAAGTGCTATCGAAATTCGAGAATGCAAATATCTTACGCACACACAAGAGAAAGGGCAGACGCCAAACCTGTGACATCTATCGAGACATTTCTCTCCATTCCACAGCTGGGAAGTTCTTGGCCAGAGTCCTACTTTATCGTTTACAGACTTCTTCCCGAAAGCCAATGTGGATTCAGTTCAGAACGAGGGGAGCTGACATGATATTTGCAACACGCCAGCTCCAGGAAGAGCTTACAAAGAATCTAAGATATATTAGTGAAGGGACATAAGCTCCACGCAGTGGAAAATTTCCCAAATTTGGCCAGCACCCTCTACCAGTTGGAAACAATAGATGATGAGATCAACAACAAAACCATCAAAGCAAATATTGCCTTCGGAAGGCTCCGCAAGAGTGTCTGTGGGCGAAGGGGTCTCAGCCTTGTCACTTATCTGAAAGTATATAGGACACACGTCTTGACATCTCTTCTGTATGCCAGCGAGATGTGGACAGTGTACAAAAGACATGCTAGTAACTTTATCAGCATCCACAGGTTCCTACAAAAATGACAAGCCAGATGTCGCCGGGGCATGTTGCAAGAATGCCAGACAGGAGACTTCCCAAAACGACTAATGTTCGGTGAACTCTCCATGGGAAACGCTCAGCTGGGGTTCAGAAAAACACGCTTCTAGGACTGTCTAAAAACTTCACTTAAGTCCATGGGCATTGATCGACCTGACTTATTGGGGAAAACATGCCATGGACCGTACAAGCTGGCGTGGCAGATTCAATGTTGAAGCGCAACCCACAGAGAATAAGCGCACTACTCACGCCAAAAGAAAGCGCTTTTCAAAGAAAGCAGATCGACTCAACTCCAACCAGGACCCCCAAATCACATGAGCTGTTGAGCTTAAGCGCGGGAAAGCTTTCCCGGCCCAGATAGGAATGGCAAGCTACCTGCGTACTCAACGGTGAATATAGCCTTGGTCATCTTCGCATTCGATAATCCAGTGGTATCGGTAGATTAGAAAATCTGGACCGTGTTTAACAGACTGAATTGTCATAATTTTAAGAATGAACACAAAATGATGAATGTAAAGTTTCTTGAAGCGGTACAGAAGAATTTCAGTCTTGAAGGTGACCCGGGTGCTATTTGATGTGTATCGTAAATGTAAATGTAGCTGTGTAAGGTGAACTTAAATACACAATGCACTTCCACAGACCAGTAAGTGAAGAAATAGGCAGTGTTCTGATATTCACGACATCAGCATTACAGCGTTATGTTTGGGAGGAGAAGAGACGATGGCGTGGGATGACACCTCAGATGACACCACAGATGACACCACATATGACACCACAGACGACACCACAGATGACACCACAGATAACACCACAGATGACACCACAGATGTCACCACAGATGACACCACAGATGTCACCACAGATGACACCACAGATGACACCACAGATGTCACCACAGATGACACCACAAATGACACCACAGATGACACCACAGATGACACCACAGATGACACCACAGATGTCACCACAGATGACACCACAGATGACACACGTGGCACATGAAAGCCCTGCCGCCACACCTCCCTCTCCAGCAAATTAGCTACTTGCCACCACACGCCATTCTCAAACCTGCCACCACACGCCATTCTCAAACCTGCCACCACAACTCACTCTAAATCACAGTAGCAACCTGCCACCATGCTTTACTATAAAAACATATTAGCAAACTGCCACTACACTCCATTCGCAAACCTGCCACCACACCTCACCCTCAAACCTGCCACCACACCTCACTCTCAAACCTAGCAATCTTCCACCACACCTCACCCTCAAATCTTCCGCCACACCTCACCCTTAAATCTTCCACCACACCTCACCCTCAAATCTTCCACCACACCTCACCCTCAAATCTTCCACCACACCTCACTCTGAAATCTGCCACCCCACCTCACTCTCAAACCTGCCACCACACCTCACTCTCAAACCTAGCAATCTTCCACCACACCTCACCCTCAAATCTTCCACCACACCTCACCCTCAAATCTTCCACCACACCTCACTCTCAAACCTGCCACCCCACCTCACTCTCAAACCTGCCACCCCACCTCACCCTTAAACCTGCCACCACAACTCACTCTCAAACCTAGCAATCTTCCACCACACCTCACCATCAAAGCTGCCACCACAACTCACTCTCAAACCTTCCATCACACCTCACTCTTAAACCTGCCACCACACCCCACCCTCAAACCTGCCATCACACCTCACTCTCAAACCTTCCACCACGCCTCACTCTCAAAACTTCCACCACGCCTCACTCTCAAACCTGCCACCACGCCTCACTCTCAAACCTGCCACCACGCTTCACTCCCAAACCCTCCATCATACCTCACTCTGAAACCTTCCACCACGCCTCACTCCCAAACCTTCCATCATACCTCACTCTGAAACCTTCCACCACGCCTCACTCTGAAACCTGCCACCACGCCTCACTCAAAACCTTCCACCACGCCTCACTCTAAACCTGCCACCATGCCTCACCTTCAAACCTGTCACCACGCCTCACTCTCAAACCTTCCACCACGCCTCACTTTCAAACCTGCCACCACGCCTCACTCTCAAACCTGCCACCACGCATCACTCTCAAACATAATATCAACTTTGCAAGCATCCCGTTAGTCAGGTCATAGCCACCATACATATTTATTACTTTAAAAAAATGTTACTTTCATAATTACCAGTGAATGGATTACTTGACTAGTTTAAATGCAGGATTCTCAATGTCATTGAAATTAAATATAGTTCGTTGGGTGAGGGATTGGGGTTCTTGAAATAATTATTCTGAGGACGCCCTTGTACAGGGTCTATCAGTTAATTAGAAAATGTAACTGCACCCTCAGCCCCCACCCACCCCGCCCCTCAATGCACGCTTTCTTGAAAGGTTTGCCCCGGAATATTGGACGCCTGTCCAAGAAAATCCAATCAACGGCTCCTAAAACAAGCCAGAAAAAGGCTCAATATTTTGTCTATTCCAGTCCCTTTTTTGTGTGCAAATGTGTTAATCTGATTTGTCTCGTGTCGACATGTCATAAAATCTTGACAAATTTATTCTTTTTAAAAAACTTGTTTGCACGAAACTAATTAGCACCTAGAAAAAAATATATTTTAAAATCTCTTTAAAATTTGACCCTTGCTAAATACTCATTGCGACAATCTATAAAAACACTCAAAATGGGGCGAATATTTTTGAATCTCACAAACACACAATCATTGAGATCTTGAGAACGTTTGGGAGGCGGGGGGGGGGATATGATGGTAGTGATGGAAACCCGGGGGGTAAATTTTCGTAACAAATCGCCTGTACAATCTATAAAAACACTCAAAATGGGGCGAATATTTTTGAATCTCACAAACACACAATCATTGAGATCTTGAGAACGTTTGGGAGGCGGGGGGGGGGGGGGATATGATGGTAGTGATGGAAACCCGGGGGGTAAATTTTCGTAACAAATCGCCTGATTTCAATTATTTTCAAGAATTTGCACTTTAGAATTTAGCAATTGTATACCTACCTCAATCTGACCTGTGGTGAACCTTGTCTCCTCCAAACTCCATTCCTTTGAAACACTCTAATAATCGCCCCTACATTGTATATCAATGTCTCGCCAGTGTAATGATACAATGATTAAAGGGAGGTCGAGCCACGAGGTCAGACGGTAGGCCACAACTGTTTAAGAGTAGCCTGACACACAGCTTACTGGTTAATTGTGTCTTTGAATGCATTGACCTCTACGCCTCGTGCCTCCGCCGATTCCCTAACCTTTAAAACCAGAGCGTTTAAAATCAAAAATTCCACGGCGCTTTTTAAGATCTGAATGTCCGGTCGAGTCAGCAGAAGTGCCACTGGAGTTGGTCGCCGTCTGTCAGGCCTTGGTGGTGTCGTTCGCCCCACACCCACAATGCGGAAAAGTGTTTTATTCATTCACCGTGTAACTACTTCTCTGGATTATTGTATTAACTTCACTCACTGTGTTGATAGTTATGAGTTTGTTGAAGTTTTAGAGTCAAAGTCTCTTTTTTTTTTTTTTTTTTTTTTTTTAAAAAGTCATGTATCGTTAGAGTGCAAAGTTTGGTTTTCTGGATTATTGTATTAACTTCACTCACTGTGTTGATAGTTATGAGTTTGTTGAAGTTTTAGAGTCAAAGTCTCTTTTTTTTTTTTTTTTTTTTTTTTAAAAAGTCATGTATCGTCAGAGTGCAAAGTTTGGTTCTAAATGATGTAGCTAAAATATAATGGACGCCGTGACGTCATGATTTCTTATTTAACTTAGTGGTCATTTAAAAAAATAATAAGTCGAAAATGGACAATTGCTAAAGAATAGCCAGAATCGTGTGCCGGGTGTCCATGGATTAGGAGTAAATTCATGAATTTTATCTTGGCTTTCGAACAACGAACGTTTATTTTAAAGTGTTGGTGCGTCTCATTTTCAGGATGCTTCGATTTCTTTTCCTTGGTACAAGTCTGGGCTTCAAAAATTGTGCATTCGTTTGATATGTCGTTAACAATTATTCATTTTTGTTGTTGTTGTTGCTGACAATTTCGGTGATGCGGTAATTGTGAGAAGTGTTGGACTGCGATAAAGCGTTAAAATAGATTTATTAGACACGAACAATTTGTATCGATATAACAATATGTGTTAAGCTTTAATACTAATTTTACATAAGACACAAGTGTACGTTTCAGCAAATTAATCTAATTTTAAGAAACTTGATTTGGAACAGAATCTTATTTTATTATTATTATTATTTTGCGCAAGCATATAAATAATATAATATCTCATGGCATGGCTTTTTCCTCAAAGTATAGTAATATTTAAGAGGTATTTGACATCTGGTTCTTGTTATTTACTCTAAAGCAGCCGCTCTCAACCTGGGGGTCGAACGAAACTTATACAGGGATCCCCTAAGACCACCGGAAAACACATATTTCATGAAGTGGCAACGAAATTTTTTTTACGGTTGCGGGGGAATGTTGAGAACCACTGCTCTCAAGTCTCGTGCTGTGTCTTTGAAAATGTACAGCTCATGTGTAATATATCTAACTGCCCCCCCTTTTTTTTTCCTTCTGCTGATCTCCAGGCCCACATCGGGTGTCTGTCCAAGCAGGCGCTGGACGACGCCCCCACTCTGGATGAGAACAGGGCCGCGCTGATCGACGACAAGAAGCAGAAGACGAAATCTGGCCGGGGCAGGAGATCTAAACCCCAGCCCGTGGAGGAGCTCCAGTGGTCAGATGAGGAGGACCGTTACAGTGACAGCAAGGGGAGATCCTATCAACCAATGTTCAGGTAAATAGCAATCGATGATGCTCTGTGGTGGGGAAGGGATAGGAAAAGGGGGGGGGGGCACGACTTCTGTATTTCCTTTTACCGAAAATAATGAATCTATTCGGGCAGAAATTATCAGGAAACAGGCTGTCATGACAGCCAACAGTGGACTTTAAATTATGACGTCATTTTGTGGTGTGCGTGGGCACGGGGTGGGGTTGAACTTCAATCTGATGATAGAATTAAGACAACAAAAACAAAGACATTTCAGTCATTTCAAAATGAATATTCAACGTAATGTGTAAATATTGCAGTGCGGTGTCACAGAGTAGTTGATGGCACTTTCTTATGGTGTGTCATATTTGCAGTGCGGCGTCACAGAGTAGTTGATGGCACTTTCTTATGGTGTGTCATATTTGCAGTGTGGTGTCACAAAGTAGTTGATGGCACTTTCTTATGGTGTGTCATATTTGCAGTGCGGTGTCACAAAGTAGTTGATGGCACTTTCTTATGGTGTGTCATATTTGCAGTGCGGTGTCACAAAGTAGTTGATGGCACTCTCTTATGGTGTGTCATATTTGCAGTGCGTTGTCACAAAGTAGTTGATGGCACTTTCTTATGGTGTGTCATATTTGCAGTGCGGTGTCACAAAGTAGTTGATGGCACTTTCTTATGGTGTGTCATATTTGCAGTGCGGTGTCACAAAGTAGTTGATGGCACTCTCTTATGGTGTGTCATATTTGCAGTGCGGTGTCACAAAGTAGTTGATGGCACTTTCTTATGGTGTGTCATATTTGCAGTGTGGTGTCACAAAGTAGTTGATGGCACTCTCTTATGGTGTGTCATATTTGCAGTGCGGTGTCACAAAGTAGTTTTTTTATTCAGTTTCTTTGATTATCCGGCGCTTGTTTGGCGCCGGGGGGGGGGGGGGGTGGGATGTACTGATGTACTTTCTGACGGCGGCTATTATTCAGTTAGTCCAACAATAATCTCGCTGTGTTTAAGTAGTTGTCAATTTGTTTGGTAAGTGGACTTTCCAACTAGTTCCCGAGATATTAATTATAGAGACTTTTGTATTCTGATTGAGATTTATTAGAATTTAGGTTATTGGACAATTTTTGAGCGTTGCGAATATAAAAAGATGCATTCCATTTATTCAAATATTAGATTGACGTGGAAAAATTTCTGGTGCCAACAAATATTACTTACCGAAAGATTGATACAATAAAATAATAACTCAATCATTTTGGGTTTTTTTTTTGGTTGAGGGTAAGCAACTCTTATATTTTTTTACCACAACCTTGCATGGTCCGAGTTACCTCACCTTAAATTTTATTTAACAAACCAATGTCCGTTTAGTTTAACTATTTTAAGTAGGAACATTATGTTACAACTTAAGTTTTAAAACTATCAATTAAAATATCTACTAATATTTCTCTCACCAGCCTGCAGAACTGCACCTTACAATCTGAGGACCGAGGAGATGGGGAAACTTATTGGGTGTCGTTTGAAGAGAAGAGTTTCTCAAAGGGGAAAGAATTCAAGGTTTACAATGGAAGGATGAATGGCAATGGACCTAAATCTGGTGACAGGTGTGTGGTCAAGGTCTTCAGACAGTGCGAGGGAACAAAGGTTAGAAACTTTCCACTACAGGATTTAGTTAATTTAAATCTAAACGTGTATGAGTTACCAAAATATCTGCAATTTTTTTAAATTAAAATAAAGAAGTGATACATTAACATACAGGGATACATTATTTTATCATTTGTTTCTGCCAAAATATATATTAATTAATATGCTTATTTTATTTGTTTAAACTGCTTCTTAACTTTATAGTACACAAAAAGTTAAAATAGTATGAATGCCATTAAAAGAAGAAGAGACATAAAATAAAATTTAAATTAATTATTTTTGTTAATATTAATTTCCCAGAGCTTATGTTCGTGCGAGGTGAAGAAATCGCTGAAAGCCAAGGAGCTGGCCAGGGCGTTCAGGCAATTATGCCCAGAGCAAGAAAGCCGGGTTAAAATTGCCACAGTCTACTGGGCACTCATGGACGAAGTGTCCAAGCTCAAGCTGCTGTTCTTCACCGGCGAGAGGAGGCTCTCCACAAAGGAGGCGGTACTGTTTGAGGATGACGTCAGGATCAGCGACGAGAGGCCGGGGAAGCCCAGGAAGCTGACTGGCTACATGGACTCACAAGGCCGCAAAAAACATCACGTCTCACGGGCCCTGGAGGCGTTTGCTCACTTCACGTATCACTACACCAGGGGTCAGCTGGTGGTCTGCGGGCTGGAGGGGGTCCATGACGAGGATGGGTTTTTCCTGAAGACTCCCACAATTCATTCTCAGGCTGGTGAATTCGGGAACAAAGACCAAGGGGTCAAAGGTATCCATGATGTGTTTAGCAATCATGTGTGTAACGAGCTGTGCCAAGGTCTGATCAAACCAGATGTGGAATCTCAAGTCACATATCCTGCAACAACATCCGTCTGCAACCAGTCATTCAGATTAGCCTCATCTCAGGGAGGTGACTTGGCAAGCATAGGGCAGGATTGCTGTGGTCACCATTCAGTGATTACCAGACAGGAGTCAGGCATGTCCCAGGTCACCGAAAACATGTCCGAGTATCTGGAGCCCTCAGCGCCAGACATGGAAGATTGTCATGAAAATATTTTCCAGCCTTCCCCACCTCCGTACTCACAGCTATACGTGGCCAACTGGCTCCTTTGTGAGCAGTCTAGAAACTGTTTTATTCCACCAGTGCCAGAGGAGGCAGTTCTAATGAGACGAGTGGATTCCCAAAACAGTGCTGATGGTAGCCAAGTGGCCAGGGTGGGCGATTGTTCCAACACAAATAACGTGACCGAGGTCAAGAGAGACCTCAATGCAAATGTTTCAGCAGGAGATGTTGAGAGTGTTATGGGTGGGGTGTCCAGCATTGCTTGTCAGGATGACTGTGACAGCAATGACAGGACCTGTGTTCAGTTTGATAAAAAACGAGTACGGTTCAGCGTCATCAATGGCGGTGACTCCGGATTGGCCTCATCCGTAACCAACACCCCCGCCAACAGTGATCTCCCCATGGATGTCTGCACCACCACCAGCGGTTTCAGCAGCCAGCCTCGGTCCATCATCAGGCAACAATCATCGGCGGCCTCCAGCCCACTTCAGCCCTTTTTCCCGTTCACCATCACCGGGTCAAGCTACCACGGAATGGAGTTTCACAACATGCTCAACGCTGAGTCACCTCAACACGGTCTCCCTGACAGTCCACCGTCCTACTATGACTCCGAGATAGCGACAGCATTCTGGATTGTGCAGCGAGACTACCTGCCCGTTCAGTCCTACAATGGCCTGTCCCCTGTCAAGGACAGCAACGCAAACTGCCGAGAGAGTACAGTGGCTGCAGTGATAACACCCAATGGTCACATCGCCAACTTTTTCCCTGTTGCAGTGAATAATGTTCACCCTAATGGACCAAACCCAAGGTCTTCATAAAATACAAAACAACAATTTTAATAATCATAACAAGTGGGGTTTTTTTGGTTTTGGTTGTTTTTTTTTTGGCTATAGCTAAATACCGTATTTCAAACAATTCAAATTTTTGATAATTTATTATTAACTTAACTCAATGAATTATTTTAATGTACATTATTGCAATTTATAATTTTCTCTTTCTTCCATTTATTTATTTAATCTCAGATCAATATTTGAAATCAAATAACGGTTAGATATTTATGTTTACAAAAAATTGATAACTTGCTATAAATTAGTATAAAATAAATGAAAATTTATATCAGAAGTCAACAATAGATATATTTTTTTTTTTTTCAAATTCTGAACAAACAGATGAGCCCCTAGGTTTTATGGCACCCAAAATAATTCTGTGCATGTTTATAAAAAATTGAATTAATTGAATCACTGAATATTGCAAATGTAACAAGTTCTCTCTCTCTCCCCTCCCCCCCCGTTCTCCAGAGATTTACTGACCCCATATTTTCCAGTAGCTCCTGCAATGTTCAGAATCTGATTCTGTCACAATCCAATCATGTTATAGATATTGCATAATTCAAGAATCAAAACAACTTTGTGCACAAATGGGACATTCCCAAGAATTGTGATAAAACTTCAATGCAAAAGAATTAGCAGGATATCCAAATTCTCCTGGGGTAGACACTCAAACATGGGACTAACTTCCTAATCTATAACGCTTCACCCTTAACACTATATTCAATGCAATGCTTTGAAGCATATCACTTTATTTATTAACTGATTGCACGGAGTGTTCCTGTACACATGCAATCAAATGCTACCAAACTGGTCCTGTATTTATGTAATCAAATTCAAATGCTATCAAACTGGTCCTCTACTCATGTAAGCAAATGCCATCAAACTGGTCCTGTATTTATGTAATTAAATGCTGTCCAACTGATTCTGTATTTATGTATTCATATGCTATCAAACTGGTCCTCTACTCATGTAATCAAATGCTGCCATTGTATAATTATTATACGTATAATAACGAAACCATTTCCCACACAGTACATTAAATCAATCTTTTGTTTTATGTAATGTTTTTACTAGTATTATAAATATAATATATAAATATGCAGCACTGCATGCTTAACAAATGTTTTTAATATCATGATTAGACAGGAGTGCATTTTTTCTAAGTCAAAATAATAAGATTTTATGAATTAGATGTCTGGTAAGATATTAAATGATCAGTGCATTCGTGAATAAAGGATTAATGAAATTAATGGTTATAAGCAAGATTCTTTTAGCCACTATTTATTCTTAGTCTTATGAAACAAAATCTTGTTTTGTCAAAATCAATTTTGTAAATTTCTTTTCCTATCTAGGATTTCATTTAAGTCTTGAAAGTGTTCTGAATATGCTGAATTAGAAGATTACCCTTTTGGTCAAACTTAAATTGCTTTTAAGGGGTTTTTATGTGCAACTGAACAATGTGTACATTTTTTGACAGGCAACTTTATTTTTTAAGTTACTGGAGGTCCTGGAAACTTTATTTAATGTCTACCTGCAAAAATGTTTAGCATTTAAGATAAAGCTAAATCTATGTTAATAAATAAATGTATTATTAATTAAAGTATTTTTATTAAAATTTAAATTAAAACTTGATAATAGATTTTTTTAAAGCTAATTTACAGCTTCTTAATTTTTTCTGACTTAATGAAAAAAAAAGTAATTTAGAATCTCAAAGGAATTTTTCTTTTTTTAATTTAAGAGTTAAAAAATTATTTTTTTTTAGATCTCCGTATTTTTTTTTTTATCGGTGATGAACACATCTTCCCTGTGGTGACTCTATTTGTAAAGAAAGATTCATGATTACATTAGGGATGGTTAAGTGTTGTTAAATAAACTAATTAACAAAAGTAATAAGGCGAGAGACTGCAATCAGGTTAGTACAAAATAAAATGATTAAAACAGAGTAGGGTTAAACCTGAAAAAATACACGCAACAAAACAGCGAACGTGTCGGCAGAAAGCCTTCGTCAGTGAACAAAACAACATTTCTTATTTTTATACCGTTTTTTCTGTTGTTTTGTTCGCTGACGAAGGCTTTCTGCCGACACGTTCGCTGTTTTGTTGCGTGTATCTTTTCAGGTTTAACCCTACTCTGTTTTAATCATTTTAATTAACAAAACCTTGAAATGTCATTAAAATGATTCATCCTAGTGTTATGATCATCAATACTCAATAGCATTTACTTGTACGCATTCAACTGACTATAGAAATCCAATCTGAAATAAATTGAAAGGTAATTTTTTGTTCATTCCGTTTTTTTTTTGTAATAGATTTACTAGACATTTTTCAAATGAAAATAAAAATCTCGATTTTTAAACTGTAAGAGGAAATGACAAAATAGGCCTAAATTTTGAACTTAAAATTAATGTTAATGTCAAAATAAGTAATATTTGTTTCCTTTTCTTAGTAAAGGCTGTGAGCAGTTGATAATCTAAAATAGTAATAAAGGGTTTCATTTTTTTGAGGCTGCAATTGCTACTTGGCAGGATTAAAATCTGAAAATTTTCTTTTAAATTTAAAAAAAAATCAGAGCCTTTGAATTTTACAAACATAAATCAAAATTCCTCCATTGATTTCTTTACAATTATTTTAAATATTATGTACTGCACTGTTATTTAAAAAGAAATTTTTTCATAAAAATGATTTATAAGGAGAAACAAATTGTATTTTACAAATTCCTTTTTTGCTCAGATGCAAATAACATCTGGATTTAAGCTGATTTATTTCTCTTTTCCTGTTCTTGAAGTACCATACCTTTATCTTTTTTAGATGGGATTACATTGAAAATATTATATTAAGCCCCTTAAGGATCTGTTTAAAACATTGTACAAGTTGGAACAGCTGATATTATACACCATGGTTATTTATGAGCAATAGAGATTAAGTTTTAATGTTTTGTCACACATGAGAGCCCTGATGGCTAAGGCCTATTTTTACTAGCCTGTTTTTGTGGGGTTTTACAAATTTGCATAAAGTATATTTTGGGTTGATTTTAAAGAAATATATTTTATGATCTGAAGCATTTTGTTCACAAAACTATCAAGCTGTTTCAAATTTCGTTTTCAGAATATCCACATTTTTACCAAGTGGTAAAACAAATGAATTAAATGAAAAATGTTTAATTTATTATTCAATTATTTATTAGTTTTATATTTAAATGAAACCTGAGAGAACTTTATGTTTGTGAGAATGATTCCTGATAAATGTTTGTAAGTTTATTTTCCAGAATATTATGACTTTGATAACTATAAAGGCATAAATACCCGGTGAGAAACTGTGTCATCTATTTTATCTAGTTCTAATTACTGCTTTTAACATAATAAAATTGTCTCCATCTTTGTTTTACTTTATTAGTCAATCACTTTATTAGTAGATTACTTCAGTGCTTCTGTAGATTTAGAACATGGGTCTGGCATCATTTTTTTTTCAGCTGGCAAAATTTTTACTTTTAAAATTCTAAATCCTTTTAATGTTTAGTTTTAAATTTGTATAACATCTCTAAATTCATTAATTGTGTTTTTTATTGCTGTTTTATTTACTTAGTTTTCATTGAATTCTTTTCTTTGCCAGTTTGACAAACATTGTTTGTAGAAGTCATAATAATAGGCATTTAATTTTTTGTGTGTATAGATTTATTAGTAAAGGGCAGTATGTGGGTTTTATTTTCTCATTTGTCTTGATAAGCCAAACTGATTACATTTACATCAAGTATTTAATAATCATCAAGTTTTATTTGCTGATTTAAGATTTAAACTGTACCAAGTTTTTCACCAGTAAGAAATAGCAATAGTTCATTAAATTTTTTCACTCATTTGTTGGTCACATTCCTCCCATCATTGTGTAGCTTGTTCCTCTTATATTGTAATTAATTTGGTAGCTTTTTCCTCTTACATTGTAATTAATTGGGAAGCTTTTTCCTCTTACACTTACAGTCTAATTGATTGGGTAGCTTATTCCTCTTATGGTGTAATTAATATTCAAAGACAAGAACATGGTAGAAAAATGCACCTTATCTGCTGTTACATAAAAATATAAGTAAGAATTTGTGCATAATTTTCCAGTGTATTGATTCTTTTTTTTTTTTTTTTAAATATTTTTTTTAATCCTTTTCATTTTGGTTTCAATTAAGTTTTAATTAATCTTGGATATTTGAAAATGTCTATTTTTACTTTTTCAAAGACAAGAACATGGTAGAAAAATGCACCTTATCTGCTGTTACATAAAAATATAAGTAAGAATTTGTGCATAATTTTCCAGTGTATTGATTCTTTTTTTTTTTTTTTTAAATATTTGTTTTAATCCTTTGCATCTTGGTTTCAATTAAGTTTTAATTAATCTTGGATATTTGAAAATGTCTATTTTTACTTAAACAATAAAAATTATTTTTTCCTTAAGAGGAATTAAGTAAACTTAAATGTACGACACTTATTTAGGTTATTTATTTATTATTTCATTCTTCTAGATCTGAACATGTTCAACCATTCGGACATGATTTAATGTGTGAGTTTTTGAGTGTTGATAGCTGTTGTCTGCTTACGTTTAATGTAACTTTCACAAAACTTTTGGTGGCATGTTGGCTGCTCCAATGTGGGCTTGTGTAAACTTTTCTTTCATTCCAATGAATTAATTGCATCTCAGTGTGTATTATTTTAAAAACAATCACATTCCTTCAATCTGTAGCCACAGTAAATTTCCTTGACCTTTAGAGACTGTAGCCATGGGTGCCCACACTATACTGCAAAGTGGGGTGGGGGATTAGAAGACTCATTCCTCCCTCACCCTACGAAAAAACTAAATTACAAACAAGAATTGAGAAAAATACTAAATAACCACAACTAAAAGGGAAATTTAAAAAATATATATTTTTTGGGTCTTACGCAACTTTTACTGTAATAAAATATTAAGAAAATGAAATTGTGCGAGACCTCCTCCCAGTTTTTATTGACATCACTTATCATCACAATAATAAGTCTCCCAGCTGTGACAGGTGGACTGCCCCCCCCTCCCCAAATCCTTTTTTTCCTACAAAAACTCCTGTGGGTACTCATGAATCTGAATTAAAAGCACCCTGTTTAAATAAGTGTTTGCATTAAATTTCTGGTTAAATTTTTAATTTTAAACTGTCACTTGACAAATTTAACTTAACTTTCATTTTTTTTAATTTTGTTAATCCTCAAAACAGTTATCTTCAATTTAAAAAATTATATATATTTCTGTATCACAATTATTTAAGTTAAAAAGTTTAAATCGATATTTTTATGAAAAATAAAAAGCTATTATTCTACTTCAAAATCGAATAATAAAGTGGATTAAAGAATACAGAAATCTTTTAATTATTGAGTGTAAAATGCACAGGAGAGTTGAGATTTAATTATTATGACATGTTTTACCCCTCCATGATGTCTGTGCTCATGAAGAATGTACAATTTGTACAGAATATTCCATTGTTTGAGTCATAATTACCATAATGAACAATAAAGTTTTTTATTGTCAGTATTTTTGGTTTTGTCTTTTCTTTAACATGTGTAAAATCAATTTTGTTATTCGAAGCGAGTTCATTATTGTTTAGAGAATTTGTAGACCTACGCATCATCATAGTTATACATAGACCTACGCATAAACCTAAACAAAGTCCTACACTGCTCATCATACACTCATACACAGACCTACACATAGACCTGCACACAGACCTATGCATAGACATATACATATACCCATGGGCGCCCGCAGAAAACTTTCTAGGGGGGGGCAAAAAAATCGATTAATTTTCCAGGGGGGGGGTAAAATTTTTTTAGTAATGTTTTAATATAGTTTTAATTTACTGTAGCGTATTTGCATGGTGAACTAACGGACAGGACATCAGCTTAGTTACTTTCTCTTTATTTTCTCTTTACTTTAATAATTTTTTTGTCTATTT
>CAXITT010000365.1:322364-332689 GCA_964033795.1 Lymnaea stagnalis | reverse complement strand
TGATGAAATTTAAAAAAAAAAAAAAAAAAAAAAAAAATCATAATGAGAGTATGCATATAGATCAACTGAAAGAAAAAAAAACCTGCCAAGCTTAATCGTTAATGATTCATTCAGAAATCAACATTTACCGTCAGAAACATAATTCATCGGCAAGCATAACATAAGAAACGTTATTTTTGGCCTTGGTAATTTTTAAAATAAAATTTGTACTGCTTTTGGTCGCCAAAGAATCGAGTGCTTTTTTTGCCGACGCGTTCGCTGTACTTTTCAGCCTTCCTTCTGGTTCTCCGAAAGGACCTACCCGCCTACCCCTTCCTTGGCTCTGTGCTTATCATTTATCATCAGACAAGTACGATGAAATGTTTGTTGAATGTGGTTGGAAGTTGGAATATTAGTTGGAATAATACACACTGATATGGCATCAGAAGTATTAGTTTAAATATTAGGCACACAAATTTTTATTTATTTTCCCTTAATATAATATAGAGATGGAGCGTGGGAGATCTTGTAAATTAGTTTGAAGTCCAGACGATTTGTTTTGAAGAGTAATACATAAAAAAAAAAAAATTAGTATGAAGTTTGGTGTGTGGTTTTGTTTCTGTGTGCGCAGAAAGTTGTGCTCTCTATCGAAAAAAATGACGAGAAAATGGTTGAACCACTCAGGGACGTCCATGGGGGTAGCAACCCAGGGCCATACATGGGGTCAGCCAACCAGGGCCGTGCATGGGGTCAGCCAACCAGGGCCGTGCATGGGGGTAGCCACCCAGGGCCGTACATGGGGGTAGCAACCCAGGGCTGTGCATGGGAAGAGGGGTCCTCAGGCCCCTGCCCCGGGAGCCGTTTTTCCTTCGCACAGTCCTTGACCCACCTTCCCCCTTCTTTTTCCTTACATAATTAATCCCATTCACTTACATAAATAATCCCATTCACTTACATAATACAAATCAACAGCGCCAGTGGTATGAGCAGCAACAGGAGAAAGACGAATTTAGAATGATCTGGAATAAAGTAAATATGAAAATGAAGACAGTCCAACTCATTTTTTTTTTAAAGACGACAATTCATGGGGCTCTATAGTATGTATAAGATGACAGAATCCTTGAGCCGAACCTAGACGAATAATTTCGATTTAACGCATTCATTGTCTCATCAGCATGATATATATCCTTTAAAACAAGTGCGGGGAAAAATATATTTCTCTCGATATAAATGCGAAATCAACAATTAACTAGAAGATTTTTTTTTTTGTGTGTGTCAACAGAGAACTCGATAGAATTAGAATATTGCCATTGCAAGGGATCACTTTGCGGTAAGCGGAGAGATTATTTTCAAAAATTAAAATGCTTTTTTTTCCGTAAAGAATTCAAAATAATAATGATAATACGATAATAATCTCTAATTGTATTTACATGGTTACCTTTTTGACAGGAACGTGATTTCATTTTCTTTTAAAGGGTGGTTGGTGTAAAAGGGGTGGGGGGGGGTAAAAAAATCAACATTTGCCCAGTTTTTTTTGTTTTTTTAAGTCGTTTATTACCGGAGGCGTTTCAGTACACTGCAATTTTTTTTTAAAATCTGCAAAATCATAATCACCATCCATTTTTTTTTTGTGAAAAAGGGGGTGGGGGGATGGGGGCCCGGAGGGAGGGGGAAGGGGGCACTTGCCCCCCCCCCCCCCCGGATTGATTGGATCAAAAAAATTTAGACAAAAATAGACAAAAATTTTATTAAAGTAAAGAGAAAATAAAGAGAAAGTAACTAAGTTGATTTCCTGTCCGTTCGATCACCATACAAATACGCTACAGTAAATTAAAACTATATTAAAACATTACTAAAAATTTTTTGCCGCCCCCCCCCCCTGGAAAGTTAATCGATTTTTTGCGCCCCCCCTAGAAAGTTTTCTGCGGGCGCCCATGGATGGGGGCTTTTTTTGCCCCCCCCCCCCTTTGCCTTACCCAAATGACGACCCCTACTTTGAAATAGACGATTGTTCCAAACAATTTTGCAACCAATGTCCAAAGAACATCTGCTACCCACCGCTGGGACATTCTCCGGTCTGTCGATTCAGGCAGTCTTTGCCACATTTGTCAAAGCAATTTCCTTGGCAGTCCTCCCCGTATTCGTTCTCATCGCACTCTAACGGGAGCAGAAAATCGATGAAATCAAAGCAGAGATCAAAGGATAAAAGTGACGACGGATCCGTTGGAGGATCGATGCAAATTAGACAATAACTAAACAACCCTCGGAAAGACAAAGTTTTTCGTTAATCCTTTTAAAAATGTCGAGTATCGAGTATCGAGAAATTGGAAGGGGCTGAAAATTTGACCAAACATAAATACAAGTAATGTACTCTATTAGAATGCCAATTAGTGCCCCCCCCCCCTCCAACCCCGGCCTATTCCAAGGCTCGTTAATATTAAAAAAAAATTCACGCCCTGAACTATATTTTTATTCTACACCGCAGATTTATTTCTCCAACTATTTAAGATAAGATAAGATAAGATTATTATTGATCCAAATAAATGGAAATGTTTTTTTGATTGCATTGTACATTTTCAGCACAAAAATAAAACAATTTGAACACAAGACATTTATAATAAATTATTTCAAACAGCCATTCAGTGAATTCTCTTAGCAAAATCGGGGACTTATTAGTTCTCATTCAGATGTGTGACTTCAGAGGAAGCACGCCGGTAAATTCGTACAGATTGGGGAACAAAAGAATTTTTATATCTGTAAGTCCACGCCCTGATGGAAAGAATTCGTCCCGAACGGCCCGATCCTAAGTATCTGTGATGAAGAGGGTGGGATGTATCATCCAAAATGTGTATAGTTTTTAAAAAACATCTTTATTCAAATAGTTCTTCAAGTGAAGGATGTTTAGTTTGTGTTATGTTCCTAGCTTCCTTGATTTCTTGATTAGTCGGTTTATGCGGTGTTTAATATCAGACGTTGCATTCCCACACCAGCAGGTAATACTGAAATTAAGCAGGCTTCCAATTGTTGCACTGTAGAATAAGTTAACGACTTGTTTGTCTACGCCGAAATTGTACAGTTTTTTTAGGTAGAACAGTCTTTGTTTGAATTTTTTATACAGCATTTGGCCGTGCTCATGCCATGTTAGCTTATTAATGGTGACACCTAAGTACTTGTATGCCTCCACTTTCTCTACATTTTGATTTTTTATGCTGAGGTGTGTAATCTGGTGTTTCCCTCTCCTGAAATCAACAACCATTTCCTTTGTTTTTGAGACATTCAGCTGGAGAAAATTTTCATCGTACCAATTGATAAAGCTTGTAAATAAGTTGCGGTATAGACCTTCTCCTTCAGATATTAAGCCAACAATCGTGGTATCATCAGCAAATTTTAAGATTGGAACGGTGTCGCTTGAGCTTTGAATATCATTGGTATATATTGTATACAGTACAGGAGAGAGAACGCATTCTTGTGGTGCCCCGGTGCTTATTTCTCTGGTTAGAGATACTTGGTTATTTACTTTGACATAGTGTGGTCGATTTGTTAAAACGTTCAGTATCCAAGCCTAAATATTTAAATTGACACCTAACGAGGAAAGTTTCTTTATCATAAGGTGTGGTTGGATAGTGTTAAATGCTGATGAGAAGTCTAAGAAAATCACCCTGGCGTATGTTTTAGGACTGTCTACGTGATGATAAAGTCTCTCCAACAATAGTAAGATTGCGTCCTCCGTACTTCTGGCAGGTTTGTAAGCAAATTGGTGGGGGGGGGGGGGTCAAGTTTTTGCTGCGTACTACATTCAAAATTTATTTCAGAATTATTTTCTCAAAACATTTCATTACAATAGAGTTAAGTGCAACAGGTCGTAAGTCGTTGTTGCACGTTACCTTAATTTTCTTTGGAATTGGTATGATTCTGAAGTTTTCCAAATTGCTGGCATTGTGTGAGTTACATAAGATTTATTAAATGTGTAACAAAAATCATAGGAGAGCTGCTCTGAACACTAAAAAAAAAAAAAGAAATATTAATCACCAAACGCAAATCCGATTAAAAAAAAAAAGAATTTCATTTAGTGCAGCTATCTGGACTGTTATTTCGTGAAATGAGTGGCATATTTCCGTCATCTTCCCCATGAAAGAACAGGGGGAAAAAACGGATTATTGGGGGGGGGGGGTGAGGTTGGGGGATGGGACTGAAAATGTGAAAACATGTTTGTTACAGTGCACTGGTCTAGTTGTGAAAGTCTAAAATTGATTGTTCCAATACACTGGCCTAGTTTTGAAACTCCAAAAAATGTTTGTTCCCATGCGCTGGCCTACTTGTGAAAGTCTAAAAATGTTTCTTTCAATGCACTGGCCTAGTTGTGAAAATCTAAAAAGTTTTGTTCCAATGCACTGGCTTAGTTGTGAAAGTCCAAACATGATTGTTCCAGTGCACTGAACTATTTGTGAAAGTCTAAAAATGTGTGTTCCAATGAACTTGCCTAGTTGTGAAATTCTAAAAAAAAAAATGTTTGTTACAGTGCACTGGCCTAGTTGTGAAAGTCCAAACACGTTTTGAACCTACCTTCATCACATCCGTACCGTTTGTTCTTGTGACCAAGCTTACATCCGGAACACACGCCGGTGACCTTGTCACATTCTTGGATGCAGGCCTGACAGCTCCTACAGAAGACGCCCCAGTGGAAGGGCGGGCAAGCTGAGTGGGTGAGCATGTAACAGAAAACATAAGCGCATGTCAGAGAAAACAAAATAGACAGGTAATGTGGCACACGAATGTAATTTAAAAGGTTGATAGATTTGTCTCAGTTGAATGAAATGTCACAAATGGATGCATTGTCAATGGTAGTTGTATTCAAGCAGGCGGAGGTAATGTCACAGAGACAAGTTTCATCAGAGAATGCATCATCACTAACCCAAAGTACCACAGTGATAAAATGTCAAAATGAATGTATAATCACTTACTCATAGGATTCGCTGTCGGTTGCATAAAGTCAATACCTGCAATGTTGAAAATTAATAGTTCATTAAATATATTATAATTCTATTATTTTAAATTCAAATTCACATTTCAAATTTAATGCAGAACTGATTCCACACATACATGTTCAATATAAAGCAATATTCATAGATACATGCCATGTGTACATATTCAATATAAAGCAATATTCACACATACCATATGTACATATTCAATATAAAGCAATATTCACACATGCGTATGTACATATTCAATATAAAGCAATATTCACACATGTCGTATGTACATATTCAATATAAAGCAATATTCACACATGACGTATGTACATATTCAATATAAAGCAATATTCACACATGATGTATGTACATATTCAATATTAAGCAATATTCACACATGCCGTATGTACATATTCAATATAAAGCAATATTCACACATGCCTGTATGTACATATTCAATATAAAGCAATATTCACACATGCCGTATGTACATATTCAATATAAAGCAATATTCATACATGCATGTCAAGTCCAAAACTCGTAAGAAACTATTAAAAATTGCCACACAACAGTTGAATCGCCTCGAGACCAGGTGATGAGTCTAATACGTCACAGCTTCACGGGGACCGGTGACCACACCTTCACGTCCTCATTCACGTTTTGTTTTCAAATCTTCGCTACATTTCGTGACTTACCCGTGGTCATTTCTTCCTCGTAAAGACCTGCGGGGGAAACAAAACATTTGACACTTCCGGTGATTTATTTTCTCAAATTACGTCACACAAAAATGACCTTTTTAAAACCCCCCCCCCGGGTCCAAAATTTCAAAAATTCTTTCCCCCCCCCCCCCCCCGCACTCTTTCTTTTTTAGTGTCACGTCACACCTAAAAAAAAATAAATCAAAATATACATACAATTTTCATAACTGAACTAAGTAGTTATTTTATTCTTGAACATTTTCCCATAATGGATTAAGATGTGGTATTATTAGAAAACTGTGACGTAGAACGCAAAACAGCGAGATCATTCCTCGCGCGAATCTAAAATGGCCACAAACAGTTTTTGCGTCATTTTTCGATATGTGCTGAAGGTGTGCGCGACTGAGGTTCACATTACCGATAATACCTGAGGCAATGTCGACCTCAAATTAATGTTTTTTAAAATTAAGTCTACAAAGATTTTTCAAAATTAGAAAATTTTAGATTTAAAAAACATAAATAAAATTAATAAAAATTATGTGACGTCAAAATTTTTTGCCTCCCCCCCCCCCCGCGTCACAAAGTGGAAAAAATTCTCGACCCCCTCCCCTCTGAGCGTGACGTAATTTTCGAACGACCCCCTCATTGCATCATTATAGAGGTTGTCAAAAAACAGTTAAAAACTTCTTAAAATTAAGTCTACAAAGATTTTTCAAAATTAGAAAATTTTAGATTTAAAAAACATAAATAAAATTAATAAAAATTATGTGACGTCAAAATTTTTTGCCTCCCCCCCCCCCGCGTCACAAAGTGGAAAAAATTCTCGACCCCCTCCCCTCTGAGCGTGACGTAATTTTCGAACGACCCCCTCATTGCATCATTATAGAGGTTGTCAAAAAACAGTTAAAAACTTCAGGGAACACTTCTTCTATCGTCTTGATTCGAAGCAAAATTTTGTTGTTATTGTGTTGCATGTTTGTTGTTGTATGATTTTTTAATGCTTCTTTTTTTTTTTGGTGGTTAATTTCTTTTGTGATTATTTTTTTGTTGTATTTTTGCACTCCCCAATAAAGGAACAATGTCGTAACAAAAATATAGGATGAATTAGCATTTTGATATTTTGATAACAGTCCACCCTCTCCAAACCTGGCCATTCTTCTTGCCAAGAATGTGTCTCCAGTACGGTGCCTCTTTAAACAAATAGTTTTCTCTCTTAGGGTTTTTGAATTCAAACTTACCCTGTCCATGACCTCCCTGTCGTTGACCCCCTGTCTTTGACCCCCTGCCCTTGACCCCTATGTCCTTCACCCCCACATGTATTATTTCACTTTATGTCTTACGCCTTCCTGACTTGAAATCTTCATCAATCAACCTGTCTTTATCATTATCTGAAATAAAACAGTGCACATCTGTAGTTTAACTTTTGCTTTGGTTTATTTGGAGATAAACAAAAATTGGGGCACAATGAGCATAAGGAAAATATTGCTACGAGCTTGTACACCAGAGCTGTCCAATAACATTGATAAAATTAAACTTAAATCAGAGTCATCAACTGAACATCTATTCTGATGTGCACACCCCTTGCCAGGTTGGCAAAGTCCCTAGTTACATGTACGTCTGTACTCGTGTAAACAACCGGGTGACCAGACGAAATGTCGAAAGACAAAACAACAAGTGACAAAACGACAAAAGAGAAAACGACAAGTGACTAAATGATAGTCGGCGTTGAAGACTTGTCGTTTTGTCACCTTCTCGTTTTGTCACCTTCTCGTTTTGTCACCTTGTCGTTTTGTCATTAGTCGTTGGTCACCTTGTGCTTTTATCACTTTTCATTTTGTCATTTGTCCTTTTGTCACCTTGTCGTTTTGTCACTTGTCATTTTGTCGCTAGTCGTTTTGTCAGCTTGTCATTTCCGTTTTGTCACATTGTCGTTTTGTCATTTGTCGTTTTGTCATTTGTCGTTTGTCATTTGTCGTTTTGTCACTTGTCTTTTGTCATTTGTCGTTTTGTCATTTCTCGTTTTGTCACTTGTCGTTTTGTTACCTTGTCGTTTTGTCACCTTGTCGTTTTGTCACCTTGTCATTTTGTCCCCTTGTCGTTTTGTCACCTTGTCATTTTGTCATTTGTCGTTTTGTCACTTTGTCGTCTTGTCATAGAACCACACGACCGTTGCCAGGCTGGCAAAGCTCCGAGACGGACAGCACGGAGCCCTAACGAAAAAAACAAACGACTCTCACCTGCGTCATCCTCCGCCTCCTCGTCTATCTGACCATCACAGTCGTTGTCTATACCATCATCAGCAACGGCAGTGAATCGGCTTAAGAATTCACAGCGCTAGGGGTGGGTAGGAAAGCCGGGGTTGTGGCGCGGGGGGGGAAGGGGAGGGGGGGATTGGTTCATAATAAGATTTAAAGGAATGCGTGCAATCAGACTGGTTAAAAGAATTCTAATAAGATAAACTAGATATTGCCCGCCAAACATTGGCGACTGTCACGATAAGTGTTGAATATGTTCGTGTGGCTTCGTTATCAACGTGGTTTATGGGTATTTGTTACTGATACACACTCACACTGTACACAGTGAGTACATATGTACACAGTGAGTACATAACCACTGGACACAAGAGTTCTCTGCGGTAACTAAGAAATGAGCTTTATTATATAATCTACTACAGTTTAATCTGAGTAATCTCCCATAAGTACTGTAGGTTCTGCTAACAAGTTTAGCCAAAGAACCACACACACTACTTGGATCAGAACACTACTATTTACTACTACTACTTCTATTACTATTACTAACCACTCCAACTAACAATAACGCTGATAAGTTCAGCGTCATACCCCACTCGCTCTCCCTGCTCTGCTGACCAACTGACCACCTGCACATACACTACCGAACTACCTCATTTCCCTTTGTATCCCTACGCTATACCGGCACTTATAGTTCGCCTGGCACAAAACAGTTGCTCAGGGATTCTAACACCTTGACAGCGACAGCAATGCGTGAACTTCCCATCTGGTAAAGTCACTTGACTAAACTTGAACTCAGTAACGCACATTTAAGAATCCCAAAATTTGCTACACCCCCTCCCCCATGATACGTCACTGCACACTTTTTATTTGACGCCCATGAACTATATTAATATTCTCATGTCCCAACCACTTTTAAACCGAATATTTTTGACACAATACTTAAATTGAGACGATTTCATTTCCGAAAAGAAAATACTACGCACCAAAAGCAATTTGCGTTATTAAAAATATATAGCGTAGTTATCGGGAATGATATTTTACGCGCTAATGAACTAATTATTTAAACACACTCTGGCGTATTTATAAATAGCCTGCGTGGTGTTTGACCCGTCTTGTTTGACCTTTGCTGGCGAATTATATATATATAGGTGATTCAAGTCCAACACTATACACATCAAAAGTCAAATCGAGTGAATCTCGGAGTTGTGTGCAAAGGGGGCGTGGTCTGCCATCCAGCCGAAAGATAGCAGAACCAACAGGTAGCCCAGTCAAGAGGTAGCCTACTTAAAAGGTAGCCCGGTCAAGAGGTGACCTAGGTAAAAGGTAGTCCGGTCAAGAGGTGACCTAGTTGAAATATAGCCTGGTCAAGAGGTGACCTAGGTAAAAGGTAGTCCGGTCAAGAGGTGACCTAGTTGAAATATAGCCCGGTCAAGAGGTGACCTAGTTAAAAGGTAGCCCGATCAGAAGGTGACCTATTTAAAAGGTGGCCCGGTCAAGAAGTGACCTAGTTTAAAGGGAGCCTGGTCGAGGGGTTACCTAGTTAAAAGCTAGCCCGGTTAAGAGGTGACCTAGTTAAAATGTAGCCCGGTCGGTCGAGAGGTAGCTTGGCCAAAAGGAAATTTATAATGTAAGAATATCTCTGGAAAACGTTTGCTGAAATATTGCCTCAAAGATGATCTGGGGTTGTCTGTCGCAGGTATCGGGAATTTTATTTTTGCGCTCCGTTGAGCTCACCACTACTCCATACTTTATTTCATGCCTCCAGAATTGTACGCATTGGTCAAACTTTTACATTTAACATAATCTCTGCTCATCTTCTTTACTCATGTCACCTGGTCTAAATTATTATTTTTGTTAATGGTATGCATGTTAAGTACCCGCTTGGCGTCTCAGCTCTGAACAATCTCATAAAAGTTTGTTTCTTGCTATTGGAGACCCCCCACATTAAATATATTTAAAATTCCGAAATACCTGACGTCATTGCTCTGATGACGTACATGCTTGGTGAACATAAGGAAAATTTTAATGACCAAATAAAAGTGTTTTTTTTTGTGTGCCTTAGCCTGACTCGCTCACGTACACGGTATTTTTTGTGTGTCTCAGACTGATTCGCTCACGTACATGGTGTTTTTTGTGTGTCTCAGACTGATTCGCTCACGTACATGGTGTTTTTTGTGTGTCTCAGACTGATTCGCTCACGTACATGGTGTTTTTTTGTGTGTCTCAGACTGATTCGCTCACGTACACGGTAATTTTTGTGTGTCTCAGACTGATTCGCTCACGTACATGGTGTTTTTTTTGTGTGTCTCAGACTGATTCGCTCACGTACATGGTGTTTTTTGTGTGTCTCAGACTGATTCGCTCACGTACATGGTGTTTTTTGTGTGTCTCAGACTGATTCGCTCACGTACATGGTGTTTTTT
>CAXITT010000365.1:309901-321384 GCA_964033795.1 Lymnaea stagnalis | reverse complement strand
TTTTTTTTTTTTTTTTTTTTTTTTTTTTTTTGTTTGTTTTAAGTAGGACAAAAGCTAAGAGACCCAGCTAGAGATGAGTTACATTCACAGTTCTTGAAATTGATCCCAATTTCGCAATCTTTAGCACAAAAACTGTGTACCCTTGGTACACTTTCTTAAGATTTGGTGTTAAGTTTGGGTCCTTTTTTAAAATGTATTAATTAAGTCTCCACGTTAAAAAAATTAAAAATGTTTTGACCTAAATATTGATTTATACCGTAGCCGCCGGACCTTTTAACAAAATAAGATCACTAACTTGTACAGAAAGATTTTTTTTTTTTTATGTAGCAAATACAATTAATCGTGAAATATGCAAATACAAGACTCGATGCTATTCTTGGATGCCAGTGGCGTAGAAAGGATGGGGAAGGTGCGAAGTCCATCCCGGGTGGGGGGGGGGGGCAATTTGTTTCTTTAGGTTGAGTGCAGTGGCATAGCTAGGGGAGGGGGTCCAAATTGGAAAGTCCCCCCTGGGCCCCTACTTGAGGTAGGGCCCCAAAGGAGTGTCCGAATTTTTTTTTTTTACATTAAATAATGTCGAATGTCAAAATGCAGAGGCCCCTAAAGAGGCCAAGCCCACAGGGCCCCCAAATCCCTAGCTACGCCACTGGTTGAGTGGCGCTTTCTTAGTCCGTGTCGAGGAATGAGAACCACTGTAGTTAGTTCACCGTGAGTTGTGAGCAATATATTATTGGGCATTAAGCGATAGATGCTTTGGTTTTGGGGGAATCCTAATTACGGGCCATTCCCTCAACGGCTCCAGTGGATGAGTCAACTTGAGCTGTTGACCTGATGAATACGGGTTAAATCCCACGATAAAGTAAACGAAGTTTTTTGAGTTATGATTAAAGAGAGCGCGTGCTACCGGTTCAACAGGCCGCACTCCCAGACGTCATGACGCTGGAGCCGACAGACCAATGACTTACGAGTATTCCGCGTAGGGGAGGCCGTCCACGTACAGGCTGTTCATGTCGGCAATTTTGATGACAACAACTATGTGCTCGTTGTAGCGGGTGAATTGGCTTTTTAAACACAAAAAAAATTAAAAATACAAGTCAACAGTGATTTCTTTAAGAATGCGATAAAATCATTCTTAAGCGGCAAAATAAATTAAATGCAGAAGTCCAACATGTGAATATGTTTGTGTGTGTGTGGGGGGGAGGGGGGGAGGGGACGTTTTTGTGTGTGAGCCCCCTTTACAGAACCCTCCACCCTTCTTTTCTCTTATTTCTCCTTCCCTCACTCTTGGACCAGAGTTAGTGTAGCAACGCCTTTTATCTAAAAAAAACAAAAAAAAAACACTGCCCCCCCCCTCCCCACTTCTCCACACCTGTCTCTCAATTTCAAGATATAATTCTGGTGGTAAATCTTGATAAATAATAACACAAAATTTGCAGCTAGTACATTATTATTTTCAGAGATTTCTTAATTTCATTTAGCTCACATTTAGTTTCAGTTAGTTCACATGTAGTTTCATTTGACTTACATTTAGTTTCATTTGACTTACATTTAGTTTCATTAAGCTTACATTTAGTTTCATTTGACTTACATTTAGTTTCATTAAGCTTACATTTAGTTTCATTCAGCGTACATTTAGTTTCATTTAGGTTACATTATCTTACATTTAGTTTCATTTAGCTCACATGCTTTTTCATTTAGCTCACATTTAGTTTCATTTAGCTCACATTTAATTTCGTTCAGCGTACATTTAGTTTCATTTTCCTAACGTTTAATTTCATTTAGCTGACATTTAGTTTCAGTTAGTTTACATTTAATTTCATTAACTTACAATAAATTTCATTTAGCTTAAATTTAATTTCATTTAGCGTACACTTAGTTTCATTTAGCGTACATTTAGTTTTATATAGCGTACATTTAGTTTTATATAGCGTACATTTAGTTTTATATAGCGTACATTTAGTTTCATTTAGCGTACATTTAGTTTCATTTAAGTGACAGTGAGCTTACATTTAGTTTCATTTTGCTCACATTAAGTTTCATTTAGTTCACATTTAGTTTCAGTTAGCTCCTATGTAGTTTTCAGTTAGCTTACATTTAGTTTCGCACCAATCGCTTGCCGTATTTCTATAGTTCAGTTAAAGGCTGCTAACACTCACGTTCATGTGACGCACTGGTTTTATACTGCTCCCAACTTTACTGGGACATGTTATAGAGATTAAGAAGATAACTTTTTTTTTAAACACCCAGACCCGGTGCCAATTTTTGCCAGGTCCTGGTATAAGCAGGGACGTCAATGAGGTGGGGGGGGGCAAATGCCAACCCACCCTCCCCTAAATTTTCAGGTTTAATTTAATTTACTATGTTCTGTGGCCTCCAGTAATAAACAACTCAACAAGCCGGCCAAGTTTTGGTTTTGCCCCTTCCCCCCCCCCCCCAAAAAAACCGGAAATGACGTTCCTGGGCAAAATAATTTTCAGGTTTAATTTAATTTACTTTGTTCTGTGGCCTCCAGTAATAAACAACCCAACAAGCCGGCCAAGTTTTGGGTTTGCCCCTTCCCCCCCCCCCGAAAAAACCGGAAATGACGTTCCTGGGTAAAAGCCGGGGGTGGGGTGCAATAATATTCAGCATTTCCGAGTAACCGGGTAAATACCCGGTTGTAATGTGCCCACAGTAATATATTACATAAAGTAATACATTACAGAAAATAATACATTACATAAAGTAATACAGTACAGAAAGTAATATACTACATGAAGTAATACATTACAGAAAGAAATACATTACATAAAGTAATACATTACAGAAAGTAATACATTATAGAAAATAATACATTACAGAAAGTAATAGATTACAGAAAGTAATTCATTACAGATAGTAATACATTACTAGCGAATGATGGCGTTAGTCGCAGCTCACCTGAAGTAATACTTCCAGAAGAAGAGAGTGGTCGGGATGATGACCACCATGCCTGAGCTGCCGGCGGTCTCGAAGGTCGTGTGCTGGTCATTGTTGAAACAAGGGGACGGCGCCACGTACACGACGCAGATCGGCCTGCTCGCCGTCACCCTGAAGGCCTCGCAGTCACCGACCGTGCACGTCATCACGCTCAACTGGTCAACAACAGGAACACCAACAACAACAACAACATGAAACAAAAATCTTATTATATAAGCCCGCCTTAATCAGATCGACAGTCGGAGCTGACGTGGAGAAAAGATTATTTAGTTTTCGCACATGGGAAACGATAGAGGATGGCGTTGAAGTTTGGAGGCACCCAAACCGAACGCCACAGACGGTGATTATCTCACCAGCATGTAAGTCAGTAGCTCTCAACCCTTGATAATGCCGTGACGCTTTACTACAGTTCCCCATGTAGTGGGAACCCCCCCCCCCCCCAAAAAAAAAAATTTAAAAAAATTTTAAAAAATCACAAACTTATTTTCGTTGTCACTTCATAAATGTACAGTATACATTTTTCCGATGGACTCAGGTGACCCCTGTGAAAGGGTCGTTCGACCCCCTAAATTGGTCGCGACCCTACAGGTTGAGAACCGCTGATGTAAATGAACATATGCATTCTCACACACATTTGGGTCTAGATGAACATTTAAAAAACTAATTAATATTCAAAAAGACATCAGTGATAATTTTAAAAAATTAATATTGAGCTGCTGAATGATGAGCTGCTGAATAATGAGTTGCTGAATAATGGTAATCTGATCATCGGAAGGGGGTAATGACAGAATTGGTAATCTGGTCATCGGAAGGGGGTAGTGACAGAATTGGTAATCTGGTCATCGGAAGGGGGAAATGATAGAATTGGTAATCTGGTCATCGGAAGGGGGTAATGACAGCATTGGTAATCTGGTCATCGGAAGGAAGTAATGACATAATTGGTAATCTGGTCATCGGAAGGGGGTAGTGACAGAATTGATAATCTGGTCATCGGAAGGGGGTAGTGACAGAATTGGTAATCTGGTCATCGGAAGGGGATAGTGACAGAATTGGTAATCTGGTGATTGGAAGATTGGAAGGGGGTAGTGACAGAATTGGTAATCTGGGGATTGGAAGATTGGAAGGGGGTAGTGACAGAATTGGTAATCTGGTCATCGGAGTGGGGTAGTGACAGAATTGCTAATCTGGTCATCGGAAGGGGGAAATGACAGAATTGGTAATCTGGTCATCGGAAGGGGGAAATGACAGAATTGGTAATCTGGTCATCGGAAGGAGGAAATGACAGAATTGGTAATCTGGTCATCGGAAGGGGGTAATGACAGCATTGGTAATCTGGTCATCGGAAGGGGGTAATGACAGAATTGGTAATCTGATCATTGGAAGTGGACTGGGACCGAATTGATAATCTCATCACTGAAGTGGACAGGGAAAGAATTAGTAATCTGGTAACTGGAAGGGGGTAGTGAAAGAATTGTTCCTCGGCTGGAAGACAGAGAAATAACGTCAAGTAATAACTATGTTAATCTCGACAACATTATTGACGAAAGAAGTTGTTTTTCGATGAAGTGCCTTTAGAAACTGTTGTAAGCCGACCTTTAATTTATTGGATTCAAGAGAAGATTTTAAATTTATATTGATCGTTATCCACCTGGCTTATGCAAAGTGAGCTAATTACAGGTAGATTGTATGCACCAGGGCAGAGGGAGCTTAAAAACAGGTAGATTTTATGTACTTTTAACTGCTTTTACTAATATGTTATGGTTTCATTTTCCTTACTTTTTGGTATTTCTTGAATTAACAATTGTGCACGCCTTACTACTACAACATGACCTACCAATTTTACATTACTTAGTAATAAAACATGGCTTACTATTGTACACGACTTGTTAGTAAAACATGACCTACCAGTAATGCATGACGTACTAGTCAAACATAACCTATCAATAATGCGTGACTTACTGTAAAACATGACCTATCAATTATACATGACTTTCTAGTAAAACATGACCTATCAATTATACATGACTTTCTAGTAAAACATGACCTACCAATTATACATGACGTATTAGTTAAACATGATCTACCAATTGTGCATCACTTTCTAGTAAAACATGACCTACCAATTATATATGACGTCTAGTGTAAACATGACCTATCAATTATGCATGATGTACTAGTAAAACATTTCCTACCAATTTTAAGCATGACGTACTAGAAAACATGACCTACCAATTATATATGACATACAGTAAAACATGACCTACCAATTATATATATGAAGTACTAGTAAAACATGACCTATCAATTATACATGACTTACCGTAGAACATGACCTACCAATTATGCATGACGTACTAGTAAAACATGACCTACCAATTATACATGGCGCACTCGTAAAACATGACCTAGCAATTATGCATCACTTATTAGTAAAACATGACCTACCAGTTTGACTGTGCCAGCGGCATGGACGTATGTCTCCGTCTGATTGTAACGGTTGTACACGGTGATGAACGTCTGGTCCGTCTCGGCTATGGTGTAGACGTAGCCTTGCATCCGGCGCAGCAGGACTATGATAACGAACTCCGTTCCGTGGGACTCCACAGGAAGCATCATTTCTTGAAATACATACGTCAAAACATAGCTTAACTCAGGGCCGCTGCTACCATAGGGCAGGACTGTATGCGCCACCTAGACAGGCGGCAAAACATGGCTTAACTCAGGGCCGCTGCTACCATAGGACAGGACTGTATGCGCCACCTAGCCAGGCGGCAAAACATGGCTTAAAGCAGGGCCGCTGCTACCATAGGGCAGGACTATATGCGGCCACCTAACCAGGCGGCAAAACATGGCTTAACTCAGGGCCGCTGCTACCATAGGGCAGGACTATATGCGGAAACCTAGACAGGCGGCAAAACATGGCTTAACTCAGGGCCGCTGCTACCATAGGGCAGGACTATATGCGGAAACCTAGACAGGCGGCAAAACATTGCTTAAAGCAGGACCGCTGCTACCATAGGGTAGGACTATATGCGGCCACCTAGACAGGCGGAAAAACATTGCTTAAAGCAGGGCCACTGTTACCATAGGGCAGGACTATATGCGGCCACCTAGACAGGCGGCAAAACATGGCTTAAATCAGGGCCACTGCTACAATGGGGCAGGACTATATGCTGCCACCTAGACAGGCGGCAAAACTTGGATTAAATTTGCTTAAAGCAGGGCCACTGTTACCATAGGGCAGGACTATATGCGGCCACCTAGACAGGCGGCAAAACATGGCTTAAATCAGGGCCACTGCTACAATGGGGCAGGACTATATGCTGCCACCTAGCCAGGCGGCAAAACATGGCTTAAAGCAGGGCCGCTGCTACCATGGGGCAGGACTATATGCGGCTACCTAGCCAGGCGGCAAAACATGGCTTAACGCAGGACCGCTGCTACCATAGGGAAGGAATATATGCGGCCACCTAGACAGGCGGAAAAACATTGCTTAAAGCAGGGCCACTGCTACCATAGGGCAGGACTATATGCGGCCACCTAGACAGGCGGCAAAACATGGCTTAAATCAGGGCCACTGTTACAATGGGGCAGGACTATATGCTGCCACCTAGCCAGGCGGCAAAACTTGGCTTAAAGCAGGGCCGCTGCTACCATAGGGCAGGACTATATGCGGCTACCTAGCCAGGCGGCAAAACATGGCTTAAATCAGGGCCACTGCTACAATGGGGCAGGACTATATGCTGCCACCTAGCCAGGCGTCAAAACATGGCTTAAAGCAGGGCCACTGCTACCATAGGGCAGGACTATATGCGGCCACCTAGACAGGCGGCAAGACATGGCTTAAATCAGGGCCACTGCTACAATGGGGCAGGACTATATGCTGCCACCTAGGCAGGCGGCAAAACATGGCTTAAAGCAGGGCCGCTGCTACCATAGGGCAGGACTATATGCGGCTACCTAGCCAGGCGGCAAAACATGGCTTAAAGCAGGGCCGCTGCTACCATAGGGCAGGACTATATGCGGCCACCTAGCCAGGCGGAAAAACAGGGCTTAAAGCAGGGCCGCTGCTACCATAGGGCAGGACTATATGCGGCCACCTAACCAAGCAGCAAAACATGGCTTAAATCAGGGCCACTGCTACAATAGGGCTGGACTATATTCGGCCACCTAGCGAGGCGGAAAAACATGGCTTAAATCAGGGCCACTGCTACAATAGGGCAGGACTATATGCGGCCACCTAGCCAGGCGGCAAAACATGGCTTAATCAGGGCCACTGCTACCATAGGGCAGGACTATATGCGGAAACCTAGACAGGTGGCAAAACATGACTTAAAGCAGGGCGCTGCTACCATAGGGCAGGGCTATATGCGGCCAGCTAGACAGGCGGCAAAACATGGCTTAACTCAGGGCCGCTGCTACCATAGGGCAGGACTATATGCGGAAACCTAGACAGGCGGCAAAACATTGCTTAAAGCAGGGCCGCTGCTACCATAGGGCAGGACTATATGCTGCCACCTAGCCAGGCTGCAAAACATGGCTTAAATCAGGGCCACTGCTACAATAGGGCAGGACTATACGATGCCACCTAGCCAGGCGTCAAAACATTGCTTAAAGCAGGGCCGCTGCCAACATAGGGCAGGACTATATGCGGCTACCTACCCAGGCGGCAAAACATGGCTTAAAGCAGGGCCGCTTTTACCATAGGGCAGGACTATATGCGGCCACCTAGCCAGGCGGCAAAACAGGGCTTAAAGCAAGGCCGCTGCTACCATAGGGAAGGACTATATGCGGCCACCTAGACAGGCGGCAAAACATGGCTTAAATCAGGGCCACTGCTACCAGAGGGCAGGACTATATGCTGCCACCTAGGCAGGCGGCAAAACATGGCTTAAAGCAGGGCCGCTGCTACCATAGGGCAGGACTATATGCGGCTACCTAGCCAGGCGGAAAAACATGGCTTAAAGCAGGGCCGCTGCTACCATAGGGCAGGACTATATGCGGCCACCTAGCCAGGCGGCAAAACAGGGCTTAAAGCAGGGCCGCTGCTACCATAGGGAAGGACTATATGCGGCCACCTAGCCAAGCGGCAAAACATGGCTTAAAGCAGGGCCGCTGCTATCATAGGGCAGGACTATATGCGGCCACCTAGCCAGGCGGCAAAACATGGCTTAAAGCAGGGCCGCTGCTACCATAGGGCAGGACTATATGCGGCCACCTAGCCAGGCGGCAAAACATGGCTTAAAGCAGGGCCGCTGCTACCATAGGGCAGGACTATATGCGGCCACCTAGCCAGGCGGCAAAACATGGCTTAAAGCAGGGCCGCTGCTACCATAGGGCAGGACTATATGCGGCCACCTAGCCAGGCGGCAAAACATGGCTTAAAGCAGGGCCGCTGCTACCATAGGGCAGGACTATATGCGGCCACCTAGCCAGGCGGCAAAACATGGCTTAAAGCAGGGCCGCTGCTACCATAGGGCAGGACTATATGCGGCCACCTAGCCAGGCGGCAAAACATGGCTTAAAGCAGGGCCGCTGCTACCATAGGGCAGGACTATATGCGGCCACCTAGCCAGGCGGCAAAACATGGCTTAAAGCAGGGCCGCTGCTACCATAGGGCAGGACTATATGCGGCCACCTAGCCAGGCGGCAAAACATGGCTTAAAGCAGGGCCGCTGCTACCATAGGGCAGGACTATATGCGGCCACCTAGCCAGGCGGCAAAACATGGCTTAAAGCAGGGCCGCTGCTACCATAGGGCAGGACTATATGCGGCCACCTAGCCAGGCGGCAAAACATGGCTTAAAGCAGGGCCGCTGCTACCATAGGGCAGGACTATATGCGGCCACCTAGCCAGGCGGCAAAACATGGCTTAAAGCAGGGCCGCTGCTACCATAGGGCAGGACTATATGCGGCCACCTAGCCAGGCGGCAAAACATGGCTTAAAGCAGGGCCGCTGCTACCATAGGGCAGGACTATATGCGGCCACCTAGCCAGGCGGCAAAACATGGCTTAAAGCAGGGCCGCTGCTACCATAGGGCAGGACTATATGCGGCCACCTAGCCAGGCGGCAAAACAGGGCTTAAAGCAGGGCCGCTGCTACCATAGGGAAGGACTATATGCGGCCACCTAGCCAAGCGGCAAAACATGGCTTAAAGCAGGGCCGCTGCTATCATAGGGCAGGACTATATGCGGCCACCTAGCCAAGCGGCAAAACATGGCTTAAAGCAGGGCCGCTGCTACCATAGGGAAGGATTATATGCGGCCACCTAGCCAAGCAGCAAAACATGGCTTAAAGCAGGGCTGCTGCTACCATAGGGCAGGACTATATGCGGCTACCTAGCCAGGCTGCAAAACATGGCTTAAAGCAGGGCCACTGTTACCATAGGGCAAGACTATATGCGGCTACCTAGCCAGGCAGCAAAACATGGCTTATTGCAGGGCCGCTGCTACCATAAGGCAGGACTATATGCGGCCACCTAGCCAGGCGGAAAAAATGGCTTAAATCAGGGCCACTGCTACAATAGGGCAGGACTATATTCGGCCACCTAGCCAGGCGGAAAAACATGGCTTAAATCAGGGCCACTGCTACAATAGGGCAGGACTATATGCGGCCACCTAGCCAGGCGGCAAAACATGGCTTAAAGCAGGGCCGCTGCTACCATAGGGCAGGACTATATGCGGCCACCTAGCCAGGCGGCAAAACATGGCTTAAAGCAGGGCCGCTGCTACCATAGGGCAGGACTATATGCGGCCACCTAGCCAGGCGGCAAAACATGGCTTAAAGCAGGGCCGCTGCTACCATAGGGCAGGACTATATGCGGCCACCTAGCCAGGCGGCAAAACATGGCTTAAAGCAGGGCCGCTGCTACCATAGGGCAGGACTATATGCGGCCACCTAGCCAGGCGGCAAAACATGGCTTAAAGCAGGGCCGCTGCTACCATAGGGCAGGACTATATGCGGCCACCTAGCCAGGCGGCAAAACATGGCTTAAAGCAGGGCCGCTGCTACCATAGGGCAGGACTATATGCGGCCACCTAGCCAGGCGGCAAAACATGGCTTAAAGCAGGGCCGCTGCTACCATAGGGCAGGACTATATGCGGCCACCTAGCCAGGCGGCAAAACATGGCTTAAAGCAGGGCCGCTGCTACCATAGGGCAGGACTATATGCGGCCACCTAGCCAGGCGGCAAAACATGGCTTAAAGCAGGGCCGCTGCTACCATAGGGCAGGACTATATGCGGCCACCTAGCCAGGCGGCAAAACATGGCTTAAAGCAGGGCCGCTGCTACCATAGGGCAGGACTATATGCGGCCACCTAGCCAGGCGGCAAAACATGGCTTAAAGCAGGGCCGCTGCTACCATAGGGAAGGATTATATGCGGCCACCTAGCCAAGCAGCAAAACATGGCTTAAAGCAGGGCTGCTGCTACCATAGGGCAGGACTATATGCGGCTACCTAGCCAGGCTGCAAAACATGGCTTAAAGCAGGGCCACTGTTACCATAGGGCAAGACTATATGCGGCTACCTAGCCAGGCAGCAAAACATGGCTTATTGCAGGGCCGCTGCTACCATAAGGCAGGACTATATGCGGCCACCTAGCCAGGCGGAAAAAATGGCTTAAATCAGGGCCACTGCTACAATAGGGCAGGACTATATTCGGCCACCTAGCCAGGCGGAAAAACATGGCTTAAATCAGGGCCACTGCTACAATAGGGCAGGACTATATGCGGCCACCTAGCCAGGCGGCAAAACATGGCTTAAATCAGGGCCGCTGGGCAGCTTCTTAAATCACTGCAAAACCTTGAACTTAAGCAGCTTCTAATTATTACTACAAGTCTCACCGGCGACGATATCCAGGATCTGGCCTTCCTCGATCGTGGGTTGCCTAAAGCATCGTCCAGTCATCCCAGCGGTCAGACAATTCCCACTGACCACCCCGATACGGTATTGGCCGGAGATGAACGTACCTGACCAGACAGTTACACATTAACGTACCTGACCAGACAGTTACACATGAACGTACCTGACCAGACAGTTACACATGAACGTAGCTGACCAGACAGTTACACATAAACGTACCTGACCAGACAGTTACACATGAACGTACCTGACCAGACAGTTACACATGAACGTACCTGACCAGACAGTTACACATGAACGTACCTGACCAGACAGTTACACATGAACGTAGCTGACCAGACAGTTACACTTAACATCAGTATGTTTCTCTCTTAATGACTACAGACGTGCAATGGTTATGATACAACAAAATGGTATCTAAAGTGTTGGTGATCCCATTCAGATAGGGGTCATTCACAAATTACGTCACGCTCGGAGAGGGGGACAGGGTTAGAATTTGTGACACTTGGTGACAAAGGGGGAGGTTGGGGGGGGGGCACTTTTTTTTTTTTTTAATCTAAAATTTTCTAATTTTTAAAAATCTTTATTTAATTAATTTTAAAAGATCCTGCTGGCTGCCGTCCATGGTTTGTCTTGTATAAGTTCTGGGATTGGGGGGGGGGG
>CAXITT010000365.1:241348-266835 GCA_964033795.1 Lymnaea stagnalis | reverse complement strand
GGATAACCCAAGGGAACACTATGTGGATGGGATAAGCCAAGGGAACACTATGTGGATGGGATAACCCAAGGGAACACTATGTGGATGGGATAAGCCAAGGGAACACTATGTGGATGGGATAACCCAAGGGAACACTATGTGGATGGGATAAGCCAAGGGAACACTATGTGGATGGGATAACCCAAGGGAACACTATGTGGATGGGATAACCCAAGGGAACACAATGTGGATGGGATAACCCAAGGGAACACTATGTGGATGGGATAACCCAAGGGAACAACATGGGGATGCCACGGCTTGGCACCAGTGCGCTCTATCCACGCCGCTGGATAACCCAAGGGAACCACATGTGGATGCCACGGCTTGGCACCAGTGCTCTCTCCACGCCGCTGGATAAGAACAGCATGTGGATGCCACGGCTTGGCACAAGTGACGTCGCAGGAGTTGTCGGAATGTTTCCTTCTCTCAGATGAGTTGCCATCAAAAGGTGAGCTCCTTTGAGCGCACTCGGCCACCCAGCGCCCAAACCTATCATAATAATATGCTTGCTTTATTATACTAAATCGGTCGAAACTTTCGTGAGCTTTCAGTATACCATGCAATGATTTGAAATGCTTAAACTTTTAAACAAATGGATTGTTGTATTTTTTTTCTACGTTTAAGTTTAAGTAAACGTTAAGTAACAATGCTAACGACAAATAGATTTTTTCTTTTTAATACGTTATAAAAAAATTATGTTATTAAAAAGAATTTCTATCAAAGACGAGTTTAAAGGAACACCAAAAAAAAAGAAAAAGTTGGAACATAATTGAAAATTTATTAAAAAGCATTGCGCAATGCAGCAATCAACCACGACCAAGAAATGAGCGCACCTCGACGCAGCATACCGGTGCTGACACACTTGGGTCAACACCCCGGGTGATCTTTCACTTTCGGGTTAGCACGAGATGGACGATGAGCAGAACGAGAGAGACACGTGTGACCAAAAAAAAAATATTATTATTACTCATACTTACGGACAAACCCCATGGACAGAGGTGTAGCGAGGGTGTTTGGCGCCCGGGGACAAGATCCATTTTAAAGCGCCCCTTTTTCTTTTTTTCAACTCTCAAACCCATTATTTTCATCAATAAAATAATATCAAAGCACATTTTGGCGCCCCTAACTAGCTGGCACCCGGGGACATCTGTCCCCCCTGCCCTCCCTCGCTACGCCTCTGCCCATGGATATGCGAGTAGAAAGAAATTATTTAAACAATAACAGATCAAACTTTGAATGAAGGTGGAACCAAACCGAAAAGTGGCAACAAAAACAAAAAAAGGCGGGGGTGGGGGAGGGGGGGGTCCCGCACGACGGCTCCTCCCTATATCACTACATGATAGCAATCTACCAGTATTCCCCGCTTTATTTTTTATAAGGGCTACTGTTATAGTGGACAATGCCGTACGGATAGCCAACCGTTGATAACACTGCGCATGACCGGTTCTGAGCACTGTAACTGTCTGAGACAGGGCTACCACACCTTGGGAAATTTCCCAAGATCTTGGGAATTCACGACCCCCCTTGGGATCTGGGGAATAATTTTGAAAATCAGGCAAAACCTTGGGAAATCTTAACTGGGGGGAAAATTTTATTATATTTTTCGAAAAAACGCAACAATATTTGATAAAAAATAAAGTAAAAATAAAGCAAAATAATTTTTAAAGTAACAAGGCAAAAAATTAATTGTTTTCATTTTCTTTTCTGGTTTTAATTTTTAAATCCACTCATAAAATAAATAAAAACTCTTCTGATTTTAAAGTTAATATTGTGAATTATTAAAAAGTTAATAATTTTAAAAAAAAATTCAATTTTCTCTTTAAAAAAAAAAATTGAAGATTTACAAATTACATCCAGGTTTTGAATGTTTATTAAAGGGGGGGGGGGGTAGGCTCGGAAACTTTATCATTATGCTCTTAGACATTAGCAACCATACGAAAAACAGTACAAGCCAAAGAGTGAACGATAGTGTTCAATCAAGAATCCATGCCATAGTAGAATTTTATTATTTCAATTACTTCTACAATGTGTTCAAAATATAATGCATCTGTAAAAAATCCAGCCTAATTTTCATCAATTAGAAAAAATATTTGTGGATTGAAACACGGGTAACTAAGATATTAATAGTATAGGCAGTATAGGCCTACGTTGTAGGATTATAAATGAACAATTCCTTTAAAATTTTTTTTTTTTTGGTGAAAAAATCGTTATAATGTAAATTTTACAAGAAAAAATAAAACACTTATTGTTTTCATCGTAATATCAATCCATTTTAACTACAATTATTATTAATAAATTTTGCTTAATTGCTTTGCAAACCCCACTTGTAATCAACAGATTTACAATAATAAAAAATCATTTTTTGATGAAGAAACTTTTGCCTTTGTAAAAGGAATTCTGTGTTGATTAGCCTTGTATGCTTTTTTTCCAAGTGACTTCTATTACACATGTATTGTAGATGATATTTTTATCAGAGAATTCGGAGGTAATATTTAGTAGCCTAACTCCAGTGGGTATTGATATTTTGGATTATAAATTATTTTTTTAAAAACAAATTGTTTTTTTTAATGTGATAAACATGTTTTAAATGTCTTTTTCAATAAATTTCAGTCCATTAATATACCATGTTTTTCAGGGCATTGATTCAATCTATTATTACATTAATTACATAGAAAACCCCCCCTTTTAAAAAAAAACTCTTATATAATTTTTATGATCTTGGGAAATCTTGGGAAATTCGTTCACCAAATCTTGGGAAATTTAAAAAAAGTGAGTGGCAGCCCTGGTCTGAGAGTGTACAGTGTTTCGCGGGGACGAGCATGGTGAAACTGCTCAAGAAGAACTTGCTAGTTCTTTCCTGTGCATATTAATGTTATTACTGATTTTTTTTTAAAATAATAACATAAAGCTACTGGGTTTATCATAAATATGAGTTTTTGTAAGAACTTAAAATACGGCATAATGTGTAAAAAAAAAAAAATGTTAAAAAATGTAAACCTACTCCACAAGACCCAAACGGTTAAGTCTAACGATGAAATCAAATGAACGTCCAATTAAGTAGCGTCTCAACATAGCTGCATATTTTTACTGCATATTTTTAACATTTCGAACTGTAATCAAGCTGTTTTACGGTTTAGGTAGAGTGAAGATTTCCAAAACGCTAATTCTCCATACCAACATTGGCAGTTATTAGAAAGTGGGTTGTCCGAATCAACCCCCCCTCCCCCCCCCGGGGGGGTCGTCACATTTCGTTGGGATAATTGACGTTCTACTGAATTTATATGCACAATCATTTGAATAAAAATAAAATGACTAACGTTTTCCTTAGCTTTCTATAGCTTAATTAATATATAATATATATTTTTTAATAAAAAAATCATACATTTTAAATTGATAATGGGGGTGACCAAAATATTTTTTTCTAAAAAAAAAATTCTATATGCCTACGTGTCATTTATTTGTTTGTTTAATTACTACTTCCTGAGAATAACGTATGACGTTTGCCCCCACCCCCCCCCCCTCCTGGGGGTGTAAGTCGTCCTTCCTGGCACAGGACCAAAAAAAAGTGTGCGTGGCCCTGGGGGGGGGGTCGCTACGTCAATGGTTTGTTATTAATCATAAAAAAAAAGGGTTATTGAGTTTGGTTTTTGCAAAGACAAAATGCTGAACGAAGAAGAAGAAGAAAAGAGCATTCAAATGTAAGCTTACCACCGCGTAGCAATTGAAATACGGGGCCGCAGAACGACGAAGTTCGACACCAATAGTGCAAAAAGTAGGCTACACGACTATCGGAACGCGGCAGTGCACCAAAGGAAAACTATTTGCCCGTTACGTTGATGGAATTCTTTACGGTTACAAGCGTGCATGGTTGACAGGTTCTGATAATGAGGCCTACTTTCTCGACTGAAGAGTTAGGTCTGGAAGGGCAAGAACTTCATCCGAGGGGCACTGGGGTTGTTTTCGGGCTATTGTGTAATTGTAACGATTTGTGGTTCTGACTTACCGGTATGGTATGCAGATGCTCCACCCATACATGACGGACCGCCAATGAAATTATTATTTATTGTTATTATTTTTTAATGATATCGGTAAGCAAAAGTTTGAATTTAGATTACCTCTTCTCAACAAAAAAAAAAAAAAGTACATTGTGCATGAACAAATGAGGAGGAGGTGATGTGATAAGTGAAATACAAGGGTCAAGGGCGGGGGTGGTATCAGAGTGTAGTGTGAGTGGGGGCTATGAGTGTTCGGGTAGGGGGGGGGTGTCCACTAGCGACACTGGGGGTCTTGTGTGCACAAAGTACAAAATCAGCAACATTATGGCCGGGGGGGGGGGACGACAACATATTTGGGGTTAGGGGTCAAGGTCATATTTGAAATCATTATCATAAGTTTTGGAAGTGGGCTGTCGTTCATACAATTTACAGTGCAATGATAAGCAGTTAAGCAAACACAACAAGGGTCAACATTTTGTACAACACACATACCGTGCATAGTGTTTATTCGGAGCTCCGGAACTTCGTAAGCCAGACAATGGTACCGTACTTGTTAAACTACTCTGGGGGTCTCGTCAGCGGGAGTTGCGCAGCCACGCGTTGGCCTTAATGAATGCACCAGCCACATGTGAACTTTACGGGCAACTCAAACACGCTGACTCGGCGGTTTCCAGGTCCTTTAAGCTGACCCTAAATGTCCCATGTCTTATAAGCTGACCCTAAATGCCCCATGTCTTATAAGCTGACCCTAAATGTCCCATGTCTTATAAGCTGACCCTAAATGTCCCATGTCTTATAAGCTGACCCTAAATGCCCCATGTCTTATAAGCTGACCCTAAATGCCCCATGTCTTATAAGCTGACCCTAAATGCCCCATGTCTTATAAGCTGACCCTAAATGTCCCATGTCTTATAAGCTGACCCTAAATGCCCCACGTCTTATAAGCTGACCCTAAATGCCTCATGTCTTATAAGCTGACCCTAAATATCCCATGTCTTATAAGCTGACCCTAAATTAAATGTCCCATGTCTTATAAGTTGACCCTAGATGTCCCAAGTCATTCATTTTAAGCTGACCCTAGATGTCCCATATCTTTTAAGCTGAACCTTAAGTTTCCATGTCCGAAAGATGACTTACACTTAGCGATAACATTAACTTAAATTATTTATTTAGCGCAGCATTTTAGTTGTTTTGACCACTGACAGCTGACCACCCGCTGACATAGCTGGCCGCCTACTGACATAGCTTAACCAGCTACTGACATAGTTGACCACCCTACCTGACAATTACTGACCTAGCTGACCACCTACTGACATATATGACCAGCTACTGACCACCTACTTATCTAGCTAACCACCTACTGCCTTAGTTGACCACCTAGCATGTCTGACCTGATACTGTAATATCTGACCTGATACTGTAATATCTGACCACCTACTGACATAGCTGACCACCTACTGACTTTGCAAACACAGTATCCATAACTGCTAATTATCTACCTACTTAGCTAACAACTAACTGACTTAGCTAACAATCTACTTACTTAGCTACAACCTATTGACTTTGTTAACAAGCCGATGATATATTATCAATTGATAATTTAAATAGATGTCATTGAAAGTTAAAGCCAGCTGCCATGGGATCCAGCAGATCTGATCAAAGAACCCTTCCAGTCAGATCTGATCAAAGAACCCTTCCAGTCAGATCTGATCAAAGAATCCTTCCAGTCAGATCTGATCAAAGAACCCTTCCAGTCAGATCTGATCAAAGCACCCTTCCAGTCAGAGCTGATCAAAGAACCCTCCCAGACAGATCTGATCAAAGAACCCTCCCAGACAGAGCTGATCAAAGAACCCTTCCAGACACTTACCTTGATGTGGTGTAGAGGCATACTGGTAAGAGGCCCATGATTCATAGACTGCACACTTGTTTGTGTATTCTCTGTGTTGAGTCGGCCACCCGCCAGAGTTTAACAACAAAAAAACTGCTATAAAATGATTAGGAGGTCCACAGAAAATATGCACCTTTTCCACCCCCCCCCCAATCCACCCTTGTCCACACGTGGCTTCTCCCACCCCCTTCCCTTCAGTTGCTGATATGCGCATACGGGAATATACTATTTGAAAAACCTGGATGCATAATAACAACGATAAAGAGCAAATTCAATACCTTAGATTTAAGCCGTTGAATTAAGTTGGTTAATATAAATCATTCAATTAGTCAAACAGACCTGAGAATTAAAGATATTTTTGTCAAAAGCCAAAACTTGAATTTGTTAATTTTTGACATCCATCCATCACAATGTGACAATGTCGTAGACTCCAAAGGGCCAAATCACAATCCATCACAATGTGACAATGTCGTAGACTCCAAAGGGCCAAATCACAATCCATCACAATGTGACAATGTCGTAGACTCCAAAGGGCCAAATCACAATCCATCACAATGTGACAATGGTGTAGACTCCAAAGGGCCAAATCACAATCCATCACAATGTGACAATGGTGTAGACTCCAAAGGGCCAAATCACAATCCATCACAATGTGACAATGGTGTAGACTCCAAAGGGCCAAGTCACAAGGCCTGAGATTTTTCTTTAGGAGGATAAGCTGGTTCCCTAGACAAAGCACCTTTCACCATGCATCTGGATAACCAAATAGAACATCATGTGTGGATGTTACAAGTTCGGCACCAGTAGCTATTGTTGATAAATAGCCTGGTTCCCTAGACAAAGCACCTTTCACCATGCATCTGGATAACCAAATAGAACATCATGTGTGGATGTTACAAATTCGGCACCAGTAGCTATTGTTGATAAATAGCCTGGTTCCCTAGACAAAGCACCTTTCACCATGCATCTGGATAACCAAATAGAACATCATGTGTGGATGTTACAAGTTCGGCACCAGTAGCTACTGTTGATAAATAGCAACGAATATTTGGAGTGGTCTCCTTAGTGAAGTTTTCACTAATTTCTTGTACTTGTAGTTAAGATTACAATTAATTTGCAAATATGTTAGCCATGGAGGACATATTGGAATCTTCTTCTTCTCATGCCTTTTAACCCCGTCTGGGGCAAAGGCCATCCACAAGAATTTTCCTTTCATCATGGTCCTTTCCAGTTGCTTCCCGGTGTATCCCGTACTTTGCCTGTCTGCCTCTAGCTCGCATCTCCATGTATTCTTTGGCCTTCCTATTTTTCCCTGTGCATTTCATGTTTGGTATTGTGTGGTGATGCTATCTGGGGGTTTTCGGAGAGTATGCCTTATCCACCTCCATCTTTTCTTTACCATGTCTTTATCAATGGGCACCTGGTAAGTCCTTTCTAATAGATCTTTGTTGGAGATGGTATTTGGCCATTTGATTTTCAGGATCTTTCTAAGGCATGTGTTTATAAAGGTCTGTATATTGCTCGCTGTTGTTTTCCAAGTTTTAGCTCCATATAGTAGGACTGTTTTCACATTTGTTTTAAAGATATTGGAATAAATATTACAAAATGCTAGCTCATGGATGCCCGCGAGATTCTTTACACCCCCCACCCCTTGTGTGGATTTGAACAAACCCACTTTCCTTCCATCTTTGCGGACGACCTTTATGAACCACCCCATAACTAATTCATACCCACTGTTATCGGGGAAAGGAGGCTCTGTTAAAAAAAAGACGATGACATGACCTATTCAAACTCGAAAGAAAGCTTCATTGCAGACTTCAAGTACATCTTTTACGCTGAGGGAATTCATCCAGATTGGCAACTAGAATGTCGACACAGTGCATGAGATGGGCAAAGTAAGCCAGATGGTAGCAGAAATATGAAAACACCTGGCATAAAATAAAGAGGTTTAAAACGATGTGGCCTACTTAATAAAAGATTGAAAGGGCTAGAAAGTTTTGGAGACGATTGAAAGAGACTGGACGGCGTAGAAAGATATTAATGGCCTATGGTCCAAAGGGAGTTGAACAAGAAGAATTCCCAGAACCTGAACCTCAGGACATAGGGTTATTTGTTGTTATATAAACTTTAAAAGAAACAACCTGAACACTTGTTTTATGATATTGAACTTAACTGATCCCTTGTACCGGTATAACAACAAAACAAACAAGAAATTGGGTACATCATTAAAAACACTGTGCTGTAATCACCAACAAAATCAGGGATCTAGTAGCAGGTGAGAAACCATTTATTTGAATCAACAAACAGCCATGCACATTTCAACATCTGGTATTTTCATCTGAACCATTCCATGTGGCAGGTACATAGCTTCTAAGTATTATGCTACATCTGACATCTGTACACTTTTGTTTGAAAACATCCATACGCCATTCAGCAATGTCATGACTAACATGTACCTGTCTACTGTTTAATGACTGCTGGCCAGTGACCTGGGGGGGAGGGGCGGTCCACCATGGCTGCAATTTTTATTTTTTATGCTTATGATTTTTCTTGAATGAACCAGAGATCCTCAAACGTTTGTTGCTAAAGGGACTAAAGTGATAGCTAAAAAGAGAGGACCCTGGGTGCCTTCTCTTTCCAAGCTACAGAGGTTCACAAAGATTAAGAGTAACTTACATAGGAGATTTGTGAACTCTTTTAATTATACCAAAGGTTATAATGAAACAGACTCAAAGTTTTCATCCTTAACTCATTTCCCTGACTGCCTCATTTATTCTCCCTGGATGTCCCATTTTTTTTAAAAAAATTGGTATTTCCCAACCAAAGGGAAATAACGCCAATTTCCACTTATAAATGTTTTTGTTTTTTTAAATCTTAAACAAAACAAATAAAACAAGCTAAAACCAAATGCATCAAGAATTGGATACATTTAAAAAAAAAATTAAAATAACATTGATGACCAAGACTGTCAAGAGCATTAAAACAATAACAAATGTGAGTACTTTGTAAAAAACATGCAGACCAGATAAAAAAACTTTTTTTTAAAAATAGGTATGGATAATTTAATAAAAGGTATTTCTTTAAATGAAGGTTAAAAAAACAACTTTAAGAAAAAAAAAAAATTGAAACCAGACATCTAGATGCAATCAGGTAGGAATGAGTTAGCTCAGACTATACGTAATGACTTTTAATAAAAGATACATCTCCAGAAAATTTTGGAGGATTAGCATATTTGAACAGGTACATATTGTCCTGTCTACTAATTAGCATATATCAACAGGTACATATGTCCCAGTCTATTCAGTATCACATCATAAAAATTGCAGCCAAATCTATTTAAAACAAAATAACATAAAAAAATTGCAGAAAATTTTCAAAACTATTTATATAATTGAATTTCTGTAAAATCTTTGTGCTTCTCGTTCAAGATTTTATGGGACTATCATATCATTACATTCAATCCTGGCAGGGAAGACAAAAATAATGTCACAAGTTCAAGTCTTAAACTCCACTCAAAAAGGACCCACAACTTTTTACTATTTTGTGTTTACATATATCTATTTAATTTTAACCAAGTCCGCGTGAAACACGTTTGATTCAAATCCTAATTTTCCCAAGCACCCAAATTTAAAAAAAAAAAAAATACCCTTCCTTCCAGAGGTCAACCACATCCTTCTTCTTTTAACCTCTGCATCATTTCCTGTAACAACCTCTGTGTGGGGGCGCTGGGCATGATCATGTGATCGGCTTCAGAGTCACTGGAGTTGCTTTCATTCTCTGTGCTGCTGTCGTCTTCCCCGTAGTCCACTATTCCAGGGAGGATGCCAGCTACAACCATGATGCCATCTGTTGGTGACACACCCGCCATTAACTTGGCGTCCGGTTCTTCATTGGCTGCAGGCAGAATTAGAAAGAACTTGTTGAAAGAAATTACCAATTACAAAGTTTAATTAAAGAGAAATTAAAACTTGCCAAAGGAGCTCATGAGTGGGCTCTCCTCATGTAATGGCCAGTTCTGGAATAAGAGCTTGTCTGTTAGCCCCTAAAACAGCAGTTCTCAACCTGGGGGTCGAATGACCATTTCCCAGGGGTCACCAAAGACCATCGGAAAACACGCCCGATCAACGGTTATGAAGCAGCAACGAAAATAATTTTGTTTTTGGGGTTGCCACAACGTGAGGAACTGTAATTAAGGGTTGCGGCATTAGAAAGGTTGAGAACTTAAATTTCCCCAGGGGGTCATGTTAAAATAACCAGTATCCCCTGCAGTGTTCACATTTGAGTTTTAAAAGAAACATAAAGCTGACAGCCATTAATTTAAACACAATTGAAAAATCAAACCGCTAAAATCTGAGAGGCTTACAATTGTGTTGCTTCTGTTTTTTATCATCCACATCAGATTTGGCATCAGTACTGCAAGAAAGAAAAAAAAGAATAGTCATAAAAAGAATGAGAGAACATTTTAGCAAAAAATAAATTACCGGTTAAAACTTTCCCCATCTGCACCGAATCAAACGACAACAGGACCATGGTTTTTCCCCCAGGGGGTGGCGGGGGAGGTCATATTGGTCTGCAGTGGGAAACTTCTTACTCTGTAAGATCAACTCCTCGGAGCGATCTGTTTGGCATTCCTGGGGTAGCTGGATCTTGCCCTGCTAGTGCTAGGTCAAAACATCCCAGGGGAGCTACCATGCCATACCTTTCCTCTCTAAAAGGAGGCAGGATCCTGGAAGATGATTTCCCGGGGGATCCATTAGAGATATTGCTTGGTTGGTCAATGCCATCTCAAGACTCAAATGCAAAATTTTCAGCAAAAAGTAAAGATATTTAAAATAAAAATGTTTCGATAAATAAATGAGCTTTACAGATACACCTTAACAGTGTAGCAAAATAAATGTGTTAATTGATGTAAGTTAATTTTGTAATTCAGCTAATATAACTAGACACCTGTCAATTAAATTTATTAACTAGAGAATTTACTGTAAGCATATTAAGTGCTTTTTTTAATAACATGAAACCTATCAAATCAGTGATGACAAATATTTCAGCATGCCTAGGCTACATGAATCCTATTAATAAATCAGTGATGACAAATATTTCAGCACGACTGGGCTACACCAAAAAAACAAAGTCGATTTTAAATTGTACATATTTTAACATTTGAAGAAAATGTAAAATTCCTTGTGAATAAATTATTAATTGTCGAGACAAACTTTGATGCAAGTTAGACACAACATTAACCAGCATGATGCAACAATTTATTCAAACAGCATGATGCAAAAATTTATTCGTGTGCCCAAGTCAACCTATTGATCTCCATCCCTAATGTCATGTTACGATGCGGTTCAAACTTCAATGCAAACGGGACACAAGGGCAGAAAATATTATGGGGGATTTAAAAAACAAGGCAGGAAAGTGAGTAACTCGTGGAGAGAGCTCACACCAACTGACCAGTGTGACATGGGGTTAGAAAAGCCCAACTCGCAGCATTAGCTCAATAACTCAAGAAGTGCAAATGTTTTGTGCTTGATTGGAATGTAGCTGTATCGAGAAATAAAGAAGTGTGTTTTTTTTTCATCAAGGACTTGAGTTAATGCTTCACAAATCATACCACAGACTCAATTAAGCCCCCCTTCATAACCGTAATTAATAATTTAGGCATCAGAGTAGAGTAGAAGTAAGATGTGGTTTACCTTTTTCTTTTGATGGCACCTTGCAGCAAAAGTTTTTGTGAGTTTTTACTGGATGTACCAGATGTTTGTGCGGCTGTTTTACTGATGTCAGACCCTGGAGCCTTCTCTTTTTTCTCTTGTAATTTAATAATAGATGCATTGTAAGTTTTTGTTAAGGAAAATGCAAGAAAAAATAATTAAATAAAAAGATATTCAGGTAATTTTAAGTATAGCGAATTTAAACGATATTTATTCTTTCTAATGGTATTCCAAATGGAGTTGAACATAGTATCTACTGCTGCAATATTTCAGATACACCTCTCTGCACTAAGATTAGAGTTTAATAAGATGATTTTGATTTATAAACATTTCCTACAATAGTTCATTATCATTCTTTTCAAGTTATCTAACTACCTGCTAACATTAAAGCGAAAATTAATTTTGCATTTCAATTATTCAACACTGATACAAATTTATTAGTCAGAAATGGAGTGCACATTTTTGACTGACTTTTTAAAAATCCTTTAGGCAACATAAAATTTGACTAAATCCCAAACAAATAGGATCTGGATCAAATAGGAGAATTCATAAGCTAAAGAATGTAATGAAGTGAGTGCATGGAGTTAATTCATTCTCAGGTATTAGTATTAAGATTATTATTTTATTTTTTTTGTGACATCTGTCTGTCACAATATGATGATAATGTAGAATTTGCAGGACGAAATCAAAAAGGAATTTTTTTTCTTTAGAAGGTTAAACTGGTTTCCTAGACAGCAAATAATCTCTCCCCACGCATCTGGATAGCCCAAGGGAATCATTTCTCGATGATACAGCTTGGCACCAGTCGTGTCGCAGGAGTGGCTGGAATTTTAATTGCGTCAATGTGATACCACCTATGAGACTCCATCTCCAGGTTTGAGTGCCATTCACCTGGGGTGCTCAGGATGATTTTGCTTGTCTGGGGTTGGGGTGCCTTCCAGCACCCCAACCCAATTAAGATAAGTTATGACAGTAAAAAATTAAATTATTTTTAAGGATATCTTCAGCTCTTCAAGGACTGACTTATCTTCTCTGTTGCGGTCTTTTTCTATTTGTATCTGCCTGTCTGAGACAAAATTGAGAAACTGAACTTCGTCATCATCAAGACCTTTAACACTGCTACCTGCAACATAAATTAAAGACAAAATATTTCAAGGGTTAATACAAATACAATGTAAACCAATAGCCAAGCCTATGAATGTTAATTGTTTTACAAAAATTTAAACATCTACCTTGCAAATATTATAATAAAGACAAGAAGTTGTGAGAGATAAAATCAATAATGTTATTAAAAACTGCTCTTAAAAATACAAGAAAATTTCTTTTTCCAGTTCAAAATTGTTAGGAAAAAAAACAAGTAAATTACGTACGTAATTTTGTCTCATCCTCAAGTTCTCGTTCTTTCAGCTCTTTATTTGCCTGTAGTTGTTCAAATAGCGACCTGGTTTTTTCTTCAGGGCATTCTGTTGCAAGGAAATAAAGAAATCCACAATTTCAAATCAGATACTACTACCAATGTCTTTTATGAAACTACAATTGACTTAATAAGCTTTTGACAGTTTCATCTGTGGGCAACAAAAGTATTAATTACCTTAACCCGCAAAGCTGAACTATTATTAAGGACATGTGTCAAAGCTGCATTTTAACATTCTATAGTCTAATAGTGTGCGCCAACATTTGCAGCACTGAAATGACAATACAAACAAAGTTACCTTGCTTTTACATAACTCATTTCTTCTTAAAGAAACTTACATATGAACTGTTAGTGTGTAGATTTAACATGGTATACGAAATGTAAGTGTTCTAATAGTACAGATCACTCAAAACCAATGAAGCAAGTTGTCTGGCAATTGATGTAGCTGTCTAAGTGAATGTGTTTTTCACCCGAGAACCACACCACAATGTTTCATCCTGGCAGCACATCTGGTGTTGTCCAACCTGTATCCTTAACAAAAATCCAACAATGGCTTTGAACAATTGGCAAACGAATGCATTGCTAATGTAAGTTTCAAGGATGTTCCTCATAGACTTTGTAAGGGCAAATGCAGTACCTTCTGAAGAACACATACGTGATTCTCATTTGATGAATTAGTTACTGATTGAACAGACTTCCCCTTCTGTTGACACAGTACACGATCAGAAGTCCAAAATTGTGGAACAATACACAGTACAACTGTGTTACTTCCAGCCATCTTATTAAATCTCTCTCATAATTATTCTGCCACCTTTTTCAAAGTCGGTGCCCCTCCTTGGCCAGTTCCACGTTAAAAAAAAGCTCAACTGTTATAACTTTTTCCTCTGTTGAGAGACCCATTTCCGATAATTCCCCAACATAACTTCCTTTTCACTATTTGGAACAAGTGGCAGATGGCGCTATGCACCAAAGACATAGCACATATATATTCAAGATGCATAAGTTTCAGTACTGTATATTTTTGTGCATACTGCATCGCAATAAATATTATTCTTGTTTAACTACCCAGCTAATTTTACATTAATAGTACCTATTGGATCGTCTTCTTTCCTAACTTTGTCCCATTCGGCTTGCCGGCGTTGCCGCTGTTCTTGGACCTCCTCTTCAGAGACAAAAGCTTTAAACTGTCCACTCATGGCCAATTACTATGATTATCTACCTAGTTAAAAAAAAAAATTTAAATCATTGTTTACATTTTTATTTATATAATTTATATCATTAAAAAAACTAACTAAACCAAATGCTATCATGTAGTTTTCCAGTTTATTATGAGGCACCACTTCAATTGAATAAATCTTACTGAAAAAACATTACTATAAATCCCCAAATTATAAAGTGGAAATTACACCTACTTTACTTAATATAATTTTTGGAAATCATTATGATTTAATTAGACAGCTTTGGCTGTGGTTTTAAGCCAGAAAAATTTAGTCTGAGAAAAATTAAGTCAAAATAAAAAATCCTTCCTACTAAACTACTCATTGCCATAAATCACATAACCATTTGCTTAGGGGTCTATTATGTTTTCAAATTAAAACTTATCACTGGAGGCGGAGGAAGAGTCCGAAAAAATGTTGGCTTCTGTTTAGTATTAATTACTATTATTCTATATGGACTAAATCAGTTAGTAAATTACACACAGCCTAAAACTAAAAATGAATGATTCTCATTATGGTGGTAGTTAGACCTATGCCCTAATATTATATTATAATTAAGACCTTTTTAATAATATGCTATATATTATTAAATACTAGCTGGAGACAGATGACTATTTTAAAAATGAAATAAATATGAAAGCAAATAACCACACTTATTTTAAAATATATTTATATGAATAGGCCTATGACAAATAATTAAATAATAAATATGATAATAATAAACAATGTGAATGTTGTGAGTGCTGGTAAGTATAATTATACTACAGAAGAGCCCGATTATGTCGACGGCCTCAGGGTTTGCCAAAAAGCGTAGAGAGAACTGATGATCGAGATAAACAAAAACTTATATGGCGGCAATATATTAATATGTGCTTGAAATTTCTTTATGTTCATGATGTGCGTTAATAAATGTAGTTATTTCAGTTAAATATTTAAGTTATTTTGAGCAAATTTCAAATAGAAAAATGAAATAAGAATCAACTTTTTAGACTTTAGTACACTTTGAGCTACGAATTTTTATAGTGCGAGTTCGTTTGGTATTTTCTATGTTCCAAGCCTCCACATTTTGTAACTTCATTCTGCTGTTCGCGTCATGCACAATGACTATATAGTTTGTACAAGTATAAGGCAACACATCCCCTTATTACTAAAATACTGTTTAGGGACTACTTATTTTGAACTTTCAACTTTGGCAATGACTATTTAATTAAAGCTTTCCCTGACCAATGGTTTAATAGTTTTTGCACACTGTAAACTCTTATGAATGAAACTCATGGGTAGTACTACGGCATAGCCATTTTACAAGTGAATGGCTGCCCATGACAACGTTTTGCCCTCTGCAAATTATGATCATTTATAATATGGACTTGACCAGGTTTTTAAAACTCAAATTAAAACATATTTATTTAAATTACTTCTAGATTCTAGGTTCATTCTAAAACACAAGTCCTGTATTTTGAGAAATAAATTATTGTTAACATTATGCAAAACTTGTTAATTTGTTGTTTGCTATTATTTCTTCTTGCCGAGTTCAAAAGCCGGCGACTGTTCATGTAGACAGAGAAAACTGAGGTTAAGTGGAAAATTTTGCCTCCTTTTGTGCTTGAGATATTAGGGTTTGGCGACATAAAAGAATCAACATAAAACCGAGGAGAAAATGCTAAGACAAAATAAAAGAGAGAATTTGGCTGTTCCACATAAAAAAAATCAACTTAACAGGGTTGGCAAGTTAAACGAGGTCGAGATAAGCGGGTTGGACTCTTAAGTCTAAATAATTGAAATTGCAGAGCAATTCTTGAGTTGACATCATCATTTGAAGACTACAGTCCCTGCAGGCCTAGTAATTATTTAACGGCAACCAGGTAGTAATGTGTTTAGACTTTAAACTTCACTAGTTTAGTTTAGACTTAGACTTATACTTTAGACGTTTAGACTTCAATTTTACTAAAATAAGTTAATTAAAAGCTTTCATTTAAATTTTAAATTAAAATCGGCTTAGAGCACTGATATAGCTGATTTATTAAAGTGATATGGATGGCAATTCAATGATCAATATTAATTGTCAATTTAAGTCATTTAACTTTAACAGTTACATGTACTAGTACTAGTCACCAGTGCTAGGGAGGCTACTCATTTTTTTTAGACTGAACGATAGGATGCCAAGTAACAATAGTAACATTGGTATACCGAAACTAATCACAAGAGTCAAAACGGTTAAAATATTTCAGAAAAAAAAAGTAATATGTATCAAGTAAGATTAGATACTTGGACGACTTTAGAATTTACATGATAAAACTAAAACTTACGAAGTCTCGCTAACTCTTATGAGTTACTCTTGCGGTAGTGATGATAAGAGTAACCCTACTTACCGAGATCACGTAAAACCGAAAAAAATTCTTTGAGAGACAAAAGTATTCATATTTTGATATCAAAATAATGCTCTATAAATATTTTGGCTTAAGCAATTCATTATTTTCGTATATTTATTTTTTTAAATCAATATAAAACATTATTAATTAATATATAAATCAATATAAATGTTTTGTCCACATTAGAAATGTCCCATAATACATATAGTAAAGAATATATGATATGTTATATAATATATATATTATATATATATATATATTTATATATATATATATATATGGTATGCCTATCTTTGATTTTGATGTATTGTTAATGATAGTAAATGTTCTTTCTGTTTAATTATTTTTAAATATAAATAATTCAGCTTTCAAAAAATTAATTGCCATCAATTTGATTTTAATACAATATGCATCATAATTGAAAGAAGCATTTTTCAATTATTTGGATATGCATACAGTTTGTTGAAACCTGATACATCCTCATTGAGAACACAATAGACATTTTTAATTTTAAAAAAAAACAACCCAAGTCAAACAAACAAAAAGTAATCAAAATAAAACATGAAAACTTTAATCATTTTGAAATATATTTCATTTTTAATTAAATAACATTACTATTTATAGAAGAAAGTCCAAGAGTCACAAACTCAAAGTACTTAAATGTAACATCAACAATTGGAACAAATCATTTCAACAAAGAAAGGAAACCAAATAAGCAAACATTTGTATTTATTCATCAAAATTTATTACATTACGTTTTATTTCATTGGTTACTTACATTATATTTTGCAATGTTAGTGTTAGGATGATCTGTGGATAAATTTTACTTGTCTAGAAACAGTCTATCTTCCAATGTGTTACATATCTAGAAGCAGCCAACGGATGCTGACATTTTTTCCCCATTGAAATATTAGATAAAACAAATAGAAATTTTTTTCATATTCATTTGTATATTACATTTAAAAATTGGATGAACCTTTATAACGGTACCCTACTGTCGTAATATCACACTACGTTAAACACATTAGTGTGTCTATACTTCTTGAGGTTTTTGGGGTATAATATTATATTTTATTTATCAAATTTGCAAAATGTTCCATGTACACTGTGGTAAAATCTGTGACCACTGGTTGATTTAATGCAGTCTAAAAAATTAATTGAAAAAATATTATTATAAATATTTAGATACTCGGTACATGTCTGGATGAAAGAGCATTCATTAACTTTATTAACTTTTATACATTCAAATAATTCAATAAATTCTGACAGATTATACAAAAAATTAATAGCACTTTAAGTACTTAAACCATAACTTGAAAAACATATTGATACTATAAAATGATTTAACTAGTATGTAGATATCCTGTTTAGTTAATTAATGGGTAAAGACTTGATACAAATTTATTTTTTTTATAACTTCCTAAAATTTACCAAAATCATGAGACAAAAAAATTGGTTTACTTTTATCCTTACATCAGATAAATTATAAATATTTCAGTAAACATGTACATATAAATTTGTTAATTTATTATTATTTTTGTTAAGACTTTTGACTTTTGAGTTTTCTAACCTAATAGGTATAACTTATTATTTTGAACTAAAATACTGATATTGAAGATATGAAATGTACAAATTCAGTCTTTAAGTGTGATAACAAATGATTTGTTGCCTGCTCGACAGCAAATTTGTTGAACAACAATCACACTGAGTTCAGTATTTTCAGCCACAAAGTGTCCCAGCATTCCCTGATTGGTGAAAAGAGATTTGTATTTTTTATAAATGACAAAACAATGTTTGTATAAGTTAACAATTCTAAAATTACAATAAAAAATATTGAAGCAGTCTCAAAGAAAAAAAAAAGTCCCTGATGGGTTTTTCATTTTATAAATAAGAAATTAAATGGCTTCAATGATTCTGTTTCATTTTTTTAAATATAGTTATACTTTTACCACAGGCTTTTACATTGAAGAAAATGGCATATGTTCTACAGCAGGCCTGCACACTTCAAAGTGTAAGGCGGGCCATAATACATTATGTAAAACGTATGCGGGTCGAAAGAAAATAGGACAGGACTTGTGCGGGCCAAAAGAAAATAGGTCAGGGGGAAAGCTATTAATAAAATATGAAGAATATAGAATATTTTGTTTCTCCCGGGCCGCAAAGTAGGTGCTGGCGGGCCCCATGCGGCCCACAGGCCTTATGTTGTGCAGACCTGTTCTACATTAATCTAGGTTATTACAATTTTTCTATATTAAATATTAACAAATAATCTCAGATCAGTTAAATGCATTTTTTTTTCCTAGCTACCCTGTACTTCATGAGCATCAAAAAAACTAAATCAATTTTTAATCCAAATGCCAAATTCAGATTATGGCAAACTCCATCTTGCATTGCTTAACATAAAGGAAATGTAGAAAGAAAAATTTCTTCTCTATAATTCAACCGTCCTAACTTTGCATATTGGTAGTTGTTTAAGAGCCTTCCTTTAAATGTTTAACGTAATAGTGTTACATCTCTACAGAAAACAATACATGAGACCAACTGGAAACAAACCTTTGCCTTTAGCAGTGTCTCCTCTGAAATTTGGTTAACAACATCTCCTAAACACCAGCCAATACTGATATGGAAGGATGGATCCTAAGAGTAGAAATAAGGAAAATGTACTTAAATCAACACAATTAAAAATCAGGATATGACAGGAAGCAAAATTTGACGAATTATTTAGATTTTAAATAATCATTTAATAATGGCATGTTGTAGAGAATAAAGTTTGGCTTTCTGGGGGCCAACGCAGGGTAAAATGAAAGGAGATTCCAAAAGCAATAATTAAATAATGCATGCAAAAGATAACAGGTTTAATATTTTGAGCACTGGGATGACATACCCATTTGAGTGTTAAGTTCACTAATAAAAAGTTAATATCTATATGTTAGTTCATAATCATAACATTTTAATGCAGGTTAATATGATTTTTATGTGTTATCTGTATACAGCATAAGAGATGTCAGTTAGTGACAACATATTAAGAGAGCAAATGGTTGCCTTTAGTTTAAGACCAAACAAAGAAAAGCTTAATATGACTGAACATCATCACCAGTCCAAAGCCATAACAATACCTTATAATAAGATGGAAGTTTGAATTCTCCAAAACTTTTGTCAACGGCTTTGACAAAGTCAATAAAGTCAGTCTCATCTTGTGACAGCTCAAGACATACAAATGTTCTGGTCAAATGAAATAAAAATCATTGAAATACCCTGTACATATTATATCATAAGACTATTTATTTGTTATTAAACAAGCTGAAGGTGCAAAGCAAAATGATTTTAACCAAAGAAGAAATGTTAATGTTTTTAATTCAAAGCTGGTAGGATGTTAACTAAATAATTTCCAGACAAGAAGTAAGGGATATTTTGTTAACATTAACTTGCATCAATTCAAATCTACAACTGTATTCATAATATACAAACATTTACATATATATATATATATATATAGACATAAATGTTTTGATCTGTCTGTATGTGTCATGATATAAGCAAAAAGTACCACTGCCAAGGATAACTCGTCAGTAAGTTGTAAATTTTAAGAGTAAGAAACTAAACAAGTTCATGAAAAGACTAAAACTCCATCATATGAAAGTGAAGAGAGGGAGCCAGGTCAGGTCCTTGCAGCCTCTGTTCACTTTCAGGATATGGATTTTCAAGCCTGTATTTCAGGACCTAGGCAGCTGCATGTAGATTACCTTGTCTTTTCATCATTAGTGAACAGCTTGATAGCCAACAAGTCACTCATAAAACTGTGTGGAAAGAAAGAATCATAAAAGAATCATGCTAATTTTCACTATAGGAAATGTTCAGTCTTAAACCACTTCAAGTTAATTAGTATATTAATTGTTTCAGATTATCTGGTTTACATTTTTTTGTGCCATAAGCTAATATTTTTTATTTTAAGGAAAAAAACCTGCGAAAATGTATTTATTAACATTTTTTTTTAAATAAGAGAAAACTTCAAAACTTTCTGTTGCCATTATACAAGTTATTTGTACCTTTTCATGAGTCTCAAGCTGTCCCTCAAAGAGTCCACAAGAGGTTCAATCCAATGGTGTCTGATGGTCACTGTACGTGACAAGCTGATATGAAACTCTGGAAAAGCTTGAAATTTTACCGGCTCAAGGATCCTCAGAATACTTTGAACGAATTGCACAAGTTTGGCTCCACCTTCCACTAGACAGAACATTAACAATGACAATCACAATCTTACTGCAGCACGCTGTATGGTTATAAATTTGTGCAGAAATTTTCATTAAGATAAACTACATGACAGAATTTCATTTCAAGTGATAAACTACATCTTTTACTCTCCATTAAACTAGAATCCTGTAAATTGAAAATGAACTTTGTAGCATGTTTCATTAAGCCAATTTGTTAGTTAATAAGGGCTGCAGAGTTTACAAAAGTTGCATGACTCAGTTGCCAAGAAACTATAGATAATTATAGAGTGATAATTTGACATCACTCAATCCCGTTTTTAAAATTATTTTTTGTGATGATATATTTAGTAAGCAGGACAAATTTACATGACACCCATCAAGAGTGACCTAACTGCATGTTTTGAAAAATAATTTTTCGTGCTGTAATGAATATGTATACGCGAAAAATTTATTTTAATGCAAAGTTAATATTAATACTTCACCTGGAATGAAAACATGGGTTGCCCAGTTGCCCTCTAGATGGGGAAATGATCTAACTCTATTACCATGCTCTGATGGCTTATCTATCCATTTTTGATGTTGAAACATAGCTTGGACAGAATCGGGAACATATAGTCGCTTGATATCATCTCTTCTGAAATTTAAATTGAGGTAATGCTGACACAGCTGGCAAAGAGATGTGGACAAAGATGTAATAAAGATTGAAAAGGTTTAGAGGAGACAGCTAGAGACCAGAAGGCTTGGAAAGAAATTTTTAATGGCTTATGCTCCAGTGGTAGTTGAAAAAGCAAAGAAGAAGAGAATGTTGACACAGCATAAGCTGCATGTAATGCAACAGATCCATTTTTTTGTTAAACAAAAGATATGTGTTATGAACCCGACTAAGGCTCCCATTTTTAATAAAAGTTTCTTTGGAACAGGGTTATTTGTATACAAGCTTTTACCATTCCTAAGGTTAATTCCTTCTTATGACAACTCCAATACTTTTATAGAAAATTAATCTCAGATAATTGTTCAATAAATATTTTGTAATAGTAATAATACAAATCACCATGTTATACTTTATACTCCTCCAAACAAGCATTAGAAATAACTCTCCATTTTAGTCATATCTAACTGTTACAATTTTTTATTATTTTGTTTCTAAAAATGAAAAGTCATAATCTGAGTTTACTGTGGAGGAGTTAAAGTTAAATACATGCAAGAGAAATGGTGGGAAAAAATACAGGTAACATACCCTTCTTCATTTAGCTTTCTCTTTCTACATGTATCATACTCTAGTTTTCTGTCTGTGGTCTGTACAGGTGCAGATCTAGGCACAGCATAATTGTTTGGTAAAATATCATTTTTGTCTCTTTCTTCTTTACTTGTGTCTGTGTTACATTTGTTTAACTCAATAGATTCGTTTTCTGTTGTTAAAAAAAAAAAGGAAAATATAATATGGAATAAGATCCTTAACTTTTTTTTTATGGCATTTTTTTTTTTAAANTGTAAGAAGGTGATATTTTTATGTTTGTTGTGCATCTTGGGTTTCAGTAGCTAGAAAACTAACAGAAAAGAATATTATTTTTTTGTTGAACAATTTTATTATTGGGGTCATCAATAAATGACGCCACGCGCAGGGGAGGGGGTTCCCCGCATTTTTGTGACGATTTGTGATGGGGGGTGGGGGAAGTAAAGCAAGTGGCATCACATTGAAAGCATTATAGTACAAATTTTGTAACAAAATGATTTTAATAACACTAAATTAGAGACCTTTTTTAACATTATTCTTTGATACACCAATTACAATTATTTTATTTTCAAACCATGATCACTGACAGAATCAGTACAGGTATGTGAGGTCCGAAAAATGGCGTCGGATCAAGTTACAGGCCGCCATGAAGGAGGAGATTCAGGGTATAGTGACTTTTCAGTCGTCAGAATTTATGTCAAAATGTGGGGGCGGGAATCGTAGAATTGGGGCTACCATGGGCGGGAAGTAAGATGGAACAAAAATTGTTGGACTGGGGGGAGGATGATTTTAGTAAAAGTAAACTTTCTAGACCAGGGATTCTTAAATTTTTCACAGAGCTGAATTCTGCTCTTAACTTCTTAACATATCCCGCAATCCTCCCCATATAATTTAAAAGTAATATAATTTAAACAATGAAAATAATTAAATAATGTATTGATTGTCGTTTTTTATTTGTTTAAATAACTTTATAAATAAGGTACAAGAAAAAATTACCAATACAAGTAATGCACAAACAAAATTCACCAGGAAAAAACATTTAGTGCTGCTATTCAAAATGCATATTTTTAAATGCAGCAAACAACTAGCAATGGCAGCAAACGAAATTTATATTCTGAGTCTTCCGCACCTCATGGGGTGCTGTCACCCCTGTTTAAGAGCCACTGTATTAGGGAAATGTTTCTGACACAGGTGCAGTAATTTGATATCCATGGGAGGTGATTTTTGAAAGGGCTTGTACTTGTAATTGTAAAGGACAGTAGTGGACAGATGATTGGTGGGGGTGCAGGGGGGAGGGGATGCAGAGGTTTGTGATGTCATATTGGAGGGGGATCTAAATTTTTGTTATGATATGATTTGTGATGATGGGGGAGGGGGTACAAAATCTTCAAAATTTGCGAGACATCATTTATGGATGGCCCCATTATATAATTTTAAAATCATATTTCAATTTCAGAATCATCAGAAATCAAGGGAGTTGGTCTCGGACAAGTATCAAGCAATCCAGCACAGGTGAAAAAGAGTTGCTGAAGTTCCCAGTTCCACTTCTTTTTTTTTTAAACATAGCTTCAGATGGCCTAAACATTTGAAAACAAGTCTTATTTGAAACTTTATTTTCACTGATCATCATTGTTTGGAATTTGAAGTTTAGTAGTTAGTTAAAAATTAGTGTTAGTTATAATTATTGATAAGAATCAGAAAGCAGATTAGTATTAGTATTAGATATAGTTTATAGAATAGACTATACTATAGACTATAGACCTATGCCTCTAGTTCTAGTTTAGGCTCTATATTCAACTATAGATAGAGTGACTGTAGACGGTAATCCTATTTAGCAAAGTAAATGATTACATATCTAGTAACTGAACTATTAACCCCAGCCCTAGCTAGGTCCCTGCCCTACACTGCTACTACTACTAGTACTAGTAGACCTACTAGCGGCTCAGCTAGGTAAGTCTAATTAATTAAAATAAATTGCCAATTTCTTATTAATATTGTCGGACAGTCGTTGAAAGTTACAATTATTTTTTTTTCACCATGAATATATGTTGTTCTGTTGTTTTTTAATTCAAATGAAGACACGCTTTTTTCTGGTGAGTTTAACAAAGTCTGAGTATCTTCTTCTTCCGAGCTTTCTGTATACGACACAAGTCGATTCATATTCCTTGAAGAGCTGGTGCACTGGTAAATCTAATTACTAAATACCCAACTGTGTATTTAAAACCATCCGAGATGGATTCTCCTACTTCTTATCAAGTCTTAGTGTTAGATGTGGACGATTAGATAACTATAGGCCTACTTATACTTCCCATGTTTTAACTTAAATAAGATGAAATATATTACTTTTCTTTGATTCACTTATAATTATATTCAGTTAAAGCCACATCTCTTACACCAAAATAATTATTAATTTTATTACATTTTTTCCGCTGCAGAATTTTCTTACATATTAATTATTCAAAAATGTATTAAGTATCATTAAGTATATAGAGCTTATAAGTGTGTGGGGGCCGTGTTTGGGTTGGGGGGGGGGGGATTTTTCGCTTGGTATGATTTAATTGTTTTTAACTTTTATTTTTATTTTTAATTTATTTTTATTTAATTATTCAAAAATGTATTAAGTATCATTAAGTATATAGAGCTTATAAGTGTGTGGGGGCCGTGTTTGGGTTGGGGGGGGGGGGATTTATCGCATAGTATGATTTAATTGCTTTTAACTTTTAATTTTATGTTTAAATTAATTTTAATTAAGTAGGACCTTTGTTTTTAGATTTGATCTATTAGGGTTTGTATTTTTGTGTGTAAATTATGTTTCTATTAGTTTATCGTGTACACATGTTTGTTAAACTTGGCGTTTTGCCAGCACTGCCAGATGTGTTGTTTGTATTCCGCCAACAGTCGGAGGTTGATTACCTGTTGGGTTTTGTTAACTGATTTAGGGAAGTGTTTAAGTAATAGATTTATCTATGTTTGTCTGGTGAGTTGTTCCTGCTTTTATGAGTAATATTAAGGTGGCTTTAGCTGTCTGTATTATTTTGAAATCCATGAATAAGTTTTGTTCTGTCTCTATTAAGATGTATCCGCAGAGTGAACATCTTGGTCTTTGAATTCTATAATGTTAAAAGTCTTTTAGTTTTAGATGTTGGTGTCATGTTGTACGGGAGACGGTAAGTTATTTCCCTTGCCTTGGTGTTCTATTTCTTTTATGTGTAGGCTTTAAAAAGTGTCTCCTATCTGTTTTGTGTTGAAATGTTTCAACTACTCGATCCTCTTCGAATGAAGTGTTTTCATTTTATCTCTCTTGCCGGCCAACTAGCCACCCACCCGGCCAACTAGCCACCCACCCGGCCAACTAGCCACCCACCCGGCCAACTAGCCACCCACCCGGCCAACTACCCACCCACCC
>CAXITT010000365.1:216215-229452 GCA_964033795.1 Lymnaea stagnalis | reverse complement strand
AGGGTGAAGGACTGTCTGTAGGCCTGTTGTTGAAAGGCCGGCAGGTAGGGTGAAGGACTGTCTGTAGGCCTGTTGTTGAAAGGCCGGCAGGTAGGGTGAAGGACTGCCTGTAGGCCTGTTGTTGAAAGGCCGGCAGGTAGGTTGAAGGACTGCCTGTAGGCCTGTTGTTGAAGGGCTGGCAGGTAGGGTGAAGGACTGCCTGTAGGGATATTTTTTAACGGCCGTCATATATTATAGAAAATGAAAAGCTAACTCGCTCTCTTTTTTGTAACATTTGGACATCTGGGTATTTTCTTTTTAAAAAACCGGACCCGGTGTAAAACAAACGAACTGCACCCGGTTAAGCCCTAGTATATAAATACATTTGCATGTTGTCCCCAGCATCACGCGATAGATGAACGGGGCGTTACCGTGAGGGCGAACAAACCGATCCTGGTGGTTTTCATCATGCCCTCGGCCTGCATCGACAGCCGGACGTTGATGCCAACAGAGAGGTTCGGGAACTCGGGGCTCTGCGTGCTCGTGCCTACCTGGCTGTACTACTGGGCGTACTACATCAGGTGAGTGCTGCCTGGCTGTACTACCGGGCGTACTATATCAGGTGAGTACTGTACCTGGCTGTACTACTGGGCGTACTACATCAAGTGAGCGCTAACTGACTGCTTGGGCGCCCGCAGGGGGGGGGGGAGGGGGCACTCCCCCCCCCCNAAAAATTTTTTAGACAAAAATAGACAAAAAATGTATTAAAGTAAAGAGAAAATAAAGAGAAAGTAACTAAGCTGATGTCCTGTCCGTTCGTTCACCATACAAATACACTACAGTAAATTAAAATTACATTAAAACATTACTAAAAAAATTTGCCCCCCCCCCTGGAAAGTTAATTAAGTTCCCCCCCCCCTAGAAAGTTTTCTGCGGGCGCCCATGCCTGGCTGTATTACCGGGCGTACTACATCAGGTGAGTACTATACCTGGCTGTACTACTGGGCGTACTACATCAGGTGAGTACTACCTGGCTGTTCTACTGCACATAGTACATCAGGTGAGTACTACCTAGCTGCACTACCGGGCGTACTACATTGGGTGAGCACTGCTTGGGTGTTCTTCTGGGCATTCTACATCAGATGAGTTGTCCAACAATTAACTGAATGATTGGGCGGGCCTCCTCCCTCCCTCTTTCTCCAGGGAGGTCATTTCAGGTTTTTTTCAAGGGGAGGGGGGGGCAAAACCAAAAGTTGGTCGGCGTGTTAAGCTTTTTACTGGAGCCACCATAGTACATAGCAATTTAAATAAAACCTGCAAATTGGGGAGGGGGGCCATTGCACACCATATCCTACTCAAATGACGTCACAGCCTCTCTCTCTCTCTCTCTCTCTCTCTCTCTTACTCTCTTTCATCTCTATTTCTCACTCACTCTCTTTATCACCCTCTCTCTATATCTCTCTGTAGATATATATATATATATATATATATATATATATACACACAAACAGAGAGAGAGAGAGGAGAGAGAGAACCTAAGCAAAAACCTATTAAATGTTAAGAAATGGGCTCGCGACAAATTGGTAGTTGGGAACCTGTGACTGAGATCCTATGACCTCCTAGCCTGAGACCCTTTTAAGCGCTATAAAATGCAGTTGTTTTAAATGCCGATGGGAAGTTTGGACGGCGACATTGTGGCGACACGAGTTTCCTTATGATCATTTTGTTCCTCCATCTCCAGCACATCTGAAGGGGCGTGGATCGTTGTCACGGCTGTCATTAGATCTGCCGACCAGCGGAAACTGATGGTCGACGGCAGTGTTCAGTACGAGTAAGTGGTGGCACGTCTGACTGAGTCAGCTGTCAAAATCGTTTACCAGGTGATGGAAGGTTATTGCATTTCATGATGTTTTACATGTCTCCAGTTTTGGGTCATGATGTTTTACATGTCTCCAGTATTTGGTCATGATGTTTTGTATGTCTCCACTATTGGGTCGTGGTGTTTTGTATGTCTCCACTATTGGGTCATGGTGTTTTTATGTTTCTGCAGAATATATTGATCAATGGTTGCATAAAGCTGGGATCAAATATTTCAAATTTAGATGGGACAGTTATGACGTCATTTGCTCCACACAAAAAAAGTTATGTATTGTATTATAACATCTTTTTCAAATTCCCAATAATGTATTTTGTAGGAGAGATGAATAGATGGAAAGAAATAGATAGAAAGAAAGACATAAATAGAGATGAAGCGGGAAAGAGAGGGAAACATAGAGAGGGGAAGAGTAAGAGGGAGAGATGTAGAGGAAGAGAAAAATATAAAGAAAGAGAGAGAGAGAGTGAGAGAGAGAGGGGGGGGGTTAAAGAGAAAGATAGAAACAAAGGGAGGTAAAAACACAGAGAGCGGAAGAAAGAGGGGGAAACGAAATAGAGAGAAGTAGACAAAGAGAGGGAGAGAAAGATAAAGAGACGGAGATAAATTTAGAGGCGGTAATGGAGTGACAGAATTATAGAGATATAAAGAAAGAGAGAGTGGGCGAAAAACAGAGAAAGAAAGAAAGTGACGAGGGGCAGCGGAGAGAGAGATAGAATGAAAAGGATAAAAAAAGGAGAAAGGAATAATCGCACTTAGATTAAACATTTCTTCTTTAATACTAGAATAAATGACCCGATGTCATCGGGATAATAATGGTAGGTCCATTGCGATAATTTCTTCCTGCTATTGCAAAAACTCATCACAATTCCTAACTTTAAAAAGAAGTGTCTATGTAAAAATATTTACGTTTCAAACATCATTTAGTTTTGATAAATATTTATCTGCTATATATTATACGCCTACTCTACTCCCTTTCACGCCCCTCAATTACTTTTTTCCATCTAAACATAACCTTAAATTACCCAGTCTAAATTGTCACTAATTATATCACTTTTGTCACTAAAGAAATTAATTTAGGGACGATTTCTAACTAGATAAATAATTTCGATGTCGTTGCTACTCTAAATGTATTTGTAATTTATAATAATACTTAAACTTTTAATAAAATAAAAGCAGATTTAAAATATTTTTGCGCATTTAAATTTATTCTATTTCCGTAAAAAAAAATTGAAAATACCTATTATTATTTTTAGGAATTCGAACGTGCTAAAATCTTATCGGTTCTTTAGCGTTATGCCAGCATAGCTCATTCTTATATATATTTCACGCACCCGAATTTACAAGACTGGAAAACCCACAAGACTCCGACACTAGCACAAGACTCCGACACTAGCACAAGACTCCGACACTAGCACAAGACTCCGACACTAGCACAAGACTCCGACACTAGCACAAGACTCCGACACTAGCACAAGACTCGCACATTTACTCCTCAGCGCCAAATGGTACTCCATACTCGGCTCCGAGACGTGGACGTACGGAGCCATAGAGCCGGCCCGGACCACCTACCACGTGATCAAGACGGCGGCAAACGTCAATTTCGCCTGCTACTCTTACCACTCGTTTGTCAACACGTCCTTCATATCACCATCTGGATTCGTGGTGAGAACATCCGACTCAATCAATCGTGTTCAAATAGTGTCAGCGTCCCGTTTTTTGTTTTGTTTTTTGTTTTGTTTGCCAAAGTAAGAATCATGTTGCCTCAAAACGGGAGTAAAAATTTATCGCTTAAATCGCGACATAATTTTATTTTAAAGCAACTAATATGATTTATCTTAACTAGAGACAGACAGAAAGTGATTTTTTTTTTAAATTTCGGCCGAAACTGAAACAAGGCCGAAAGTTAAAAATTGACTTTTGGCCGAAACCATATTATATTTAGCCTAGTACCAACACATTAGACTTTCAGTACTGGTGACGTAGCACAAATGCTGATCACTTGTACCGAGGAAAAAAACAAAAAACAACTGAAATGACGCCACTATCTGTAACACTGAATAATTGAAAGGGTGCGAAAAAAAAAATTCCTTACGCTACTCATTGGGATTCTTATTAAGTACGTTTTGTCAAGTAACTTTAGCAGACGGGATCACACTGCCGCCGCCATTGTTCGGCGTGTTCATTTCTAGTCCTTTAATAATGACACTGGAGGACACGCATTTTGGTCGCTGAAATGTTAGAGTTGTTTGTAGGGGTAATCTTACCTGCTAATTCCAAAAAAAAGGGGAAAAAAGGCATCATTTTCCTCCTACCAGCTCTAGTTCTTGACATGCAGGACATATGCCATTTTTAAAAAAAGCATTTTGTGAGACATGATGCAAGACTTAACCTCTGAAAGCTGGAGTGACGAAAGGACGGTTAGAACTTGATGCGAAAATCTGAGGTCCTCTGCAGGGCTGAAGAAAGATAAGCTTCATGTCGACCCGGTTCTACAAAAGAGACCTTATTACGTAATCTATTTTAAAATAATAAATTAATTCAGCGTTAAAATGCTGACTAGAGCTGTTCTGTTAGGATAAAATCCTACGTCATTTCCTGAATCTGCGTGCCAAATCACACTAGGAGCAGACCTAAAACAAAAATAGTTTGTTTTTTTTTGGTTTCTTTTTGTTTTGTTGTTTTTGTTGTTGTTTTTTACCTGTGCAATCAAAGGTGTGTAGACACGCTCACACGTCATTGCACGGTGTGTTAATCATATTACTAATGAGCCTGGAACCGGACGTACCAAAAACCTCATGTTCCTGAAGCAAAACCGTATTTGCTATTTTGCACCATAAACCCTGGATAATTATTATTAAGATATTAGGTTCTGTTTTATTTATACATGCAGAAAGTGAAATCTGATTTTGAAAAGTGTTTGAGATATATTTTTTGGAACATGCCATTGTGGAACTCAACCGACACTCAATCGTATAGCTTGAGTATTGTGTTAGAGATTCTGTTTAACTTCTGTATTGTGATAGAGATTCTGTTTAACTTCTGTATTGTGTTAGAGATTCTGTTTAACTTCTGTATTGTGATAGAGATTTTGTTTAACTTCTGTATTGTGTTAGACATTCTGTTTAACTTCTGTGTTGTGTTAGAGATTCTGTTTAACGTCTGTATAGTGTTACAGATTTTGTTTAACTTCTGCATTGTGTTAGAGATTCTGTTTAACTTCTGTATTGTGTTAGACATTCTGTTCAACTTCTGTATTGTGTTAGAGATTCTGTTTAACGTCTGTATAGTGTTACAGATTTTGTGTTAGATATTCTGTTTAACGTCTGTATTGTGTTAGATATTCTGTTTAACTTCTGTATTGTGTTAGAGATTCTGTTTAACTTCTGTATTGTGTTAGAGATTCTGTTCAACTTCTGTATTGTGTTAGAGATTCTGTTCAACTTCTGTATTGTGTTAGAGATTCTGTTTAACGTCTGTATAGTGTTAGAGATTTTGTGTTAGCGATTTTGTTTGAACTTGTCTATCATGATGAGAGATGGTTCTGTCACGTGACATTGTGTCTAACCCACCAGCCGTGTGGCAATCCATCCCAAGTCAAACCTTTTCCTGGCGACCTCATCGACAACGACTGCGACGGGAACATTGATGAGGAACCGATGGACGGTGTAGGTGAGGAACACGGTGTCTTGGTGGTGCTTTCTTTCAACTTTCTCCTAAGAGGGACAGAGAGTGAGACAGGCAGAGAGAGAAAGAGATGGAGGGAGGGGAGAGAGAGAGGGAGGGATGGACAGATATGGGAGGGAGAGAGGGAGGGAGAGAGGGGGAGATAAAGGGAGAGAGAGGGAGGGGAGGAGAGAGTGGGAGAGGGACAGGAGAGAGTGGAAGGGGAGAGGAGGGGAAGGGAGAGAAGGGGGAGAGGGAGGGAGGGAGCGAGAGGGGGTAAGGCTATCGTATATTGTCGTATGATAATTAAAGCTTGTTTATAATGCGCTATAGAAACACAATTTTTGTGCCTCATTAATGTTTGTCAGGGATCCATATCAAATTCTTGTCAAATAATTTTTTCTTTCTTTAAATGTATAGCTGCGGGTAGACTTAGACGAAACGACAGTGCCAGACCCGCCGAATACAAAATTAGCTTTTATTTATTTATTTATTTAGGCATTTTTATATAGCGCTTACCTTAAAGCTCTAAGCGCTTTACAATGATTAAAAACATGTAAACTAACTACAATAAAAATGAGACATTAGGATAGTAACTACTATACTATAGAAACAATTAAAATGGCTATAAAACGAGACACTTTGGCACGTTTTGGCCTATACTACAGGATCAACCCGAGACAGAAAATGAGGCAGAGCAAGGAGGGTGCATCACAGGTCATAGGCGGACCTAAACAGATAGGTTTTAAGGGACGAGATTTCACAATGACGGATGTGGAAGGGGAGCTGGTTCCAGAACGTGGGCCCATGGAAGTAGAAGGAGCGTTCACCGATGGTCTTAGCTTTCTGGTGTCTAAGATCACGTGGCACGTATAGAAATGACTTACGTACCAAAAATAACTTCATTGTTATTTAGTTGTGTTTAACACTGTACAATTACGTTTGATTTCAGATAACGACAATGATACGTTGGTAGACGAGGACATCGAGGAAGAAAAGGGTACATTTGATTACGCTTCTTTAAAATTATCAATACTTACATTCATCATCATGTCCCTTAGTCCTTGGACCGTTGGGGCGCCACAGATGACATGTGAACCATCCTCCTCCATTTGCCTCTGCTTTCTGCACTACGCAAAGCATCGCCCAGTGTTATTCCTGTCCACTCTTTGATGTTATCCTCCCATCATTTTCGTTGTCTTCCTCTTCTTCTCCCTCCTCTTGTGGTGCCCTGCAGTATTTCGTTGGCGAGCCCTTGTTTCCTTGTTACGTGGCCGTACCATTGTAGTTTGCGTTTTTTCACAGTCACAAGTAGGTCATCGTACTCCCTAATACTTAAACTACACCCGTTTAAAAGGACATTTGAAAGCCCCTGTGCAATTTTCGAAATACTTTAAAAGAAAATGGACATTCAGAAGCCCCTGTGCTATTTTCGAAATACTTTAAAAGAAAATGGACATTCAGAAGCCCCTGTGCTATTTTCGAAATACTTTAAAAGAAAATGGACATTCAGCAGCCCCGGTGCGATATTCGGAATACTTTAAAAGAAAATGGACATTCAGAAGCCCCTGTGCTATTTTCGAAATACTTTAAAAGAAAATGGACATTCAGCAGCCCCTGTGCTATTTTCGAAATACTTTAAAAGAAAATGGACATTCAGCAGCCCCTGTGCTATTTTCGAAATACTTTAAAAGAAAATGGACATTCAGCAGCCCCGGTGCGATATTCGAAATAACCCTTCTAAATGAATTCATGAACTCCTGTGGTATATTTTGGAATATGAAATGCTGGCCATTGAGACCGTATTGAAGCCCTTGTTTCCGCTTTGATATTTACATAGTTTGCCATATTAATTTTGTTGCCTGGAAAATTCAAAAGGCAGGCAGAATGGAAGCAACTGAACCCTACTATCTTTTTTTTTTTTTAAATTTTCCTGTGTAGAAAACCACCTGGGATTGTCATCTTTTAATAAAAATGAAAATAATCATGTAGGCAAATGGAAGCCAGAAAGAGAAAGTTCAGAGAACATATGCGATGTCTGCGATATGCAATTTTTAGCTTGAAAACTAATCCATTTTTATTAAATCTGTGGAGATTTTATTTTACGTGTAATTTTTTTATACAGATTATTAGATCTAAGTGGTCTAACTGATCAATGATTTTATAAAATTAAGTCAGATGAGTTATTTTGGCTTGGAACGTTGCGATTTTAAAGATACACATGCTATAAGATGACAACCACATGGCTCAGCATACAGCCCGATGGTATTAATTGACCAGAAAGAACTGGGGTACAGAACATTTTTGTAAAATGAAAACAAATGAAGCCAGTACTCGTCTCCGAATGCGTTGATCAGAACTGGACGTCTCTCAAATTGACCTACTGAATGTAGTGGTTCGAGATGTTTTGAAATCGGACGGCAAATCGGCGGAATGGGTCGCTACATTTCTCCCCCCCCCCCCCCTCTGCTACGACCCCCTGGAAAAATGTGCGACTCTTGATATAAAAAAAAAAAAAATATGAGAGGACAGATTTTTTTGGGGCGTGACTTTGCAGATACCACGCCAGGATGCGCAACGGTCATCTGGCTGTGATCTGATTGGCTGATTTGTCTAGATTCACGAGCTTGCGCGCCAGAGCAGTCACCGAGTAGCGCGCTTGTTGTATGTTCTGTTGGTGGCTGATTCGGAGAATATTCCTTAATTAAACGGGGCTTGTGCACAGTAGTGGGCTTGTGCACAGTAGTGGGCTTGTGCACAGTAGTGGGCTTGTGCACAGTAGTGCACACCTTTATCTCAGCATCAACCTGACTTGTGGCGGCTTGACACATACAAATATATATTGACATTGGTGAACACGAAGATGGTGAATGTCAACAAGACCGATGCATTTGCTGGTCCAACAATTTGGAACGCCCTTCCACTCGATCTCAGAAACATCCAGACACTGGAGTCCTTTAAAACCGATTTAAAGACACATTTATTTCGCAAACACCTTCTGGGAATATTGTCTACCATATTTTCCATTTAATGCATATTAGCTGTGTTGCTCACAGTTGAAATGGGTTGAAAGACTTAGACATTGTATGCTTGTAATTAGTTTTTGCAGTGTTGCGTTTGTTTTAAATGTGGTAAATTATAGATTTGTTTTTTTTGTTGACTTTGTACCGCGCTTCGAGCCTTTGGGGATGAAGCGTGTTTTTGAAATGAACTTTATTATTAATTATTATTATTATTAATGGTCTTGACAAAAATAAATACAATTCTCGCGTCCATTTGCAAAAAAGTTTTTTTCATCAATGAACTTAACATTATGGTCAATACATGTATGATTGATTTATTAGCAGATTCTGTTTGCGAGGAATTAATAGCCAATAACGTAATGAAAATTGTGGCTGTTTTAACGTTTTAAAAAACCTGTCATAGTTTTAGGACGAAAAGTTGCTGCCTAGGCAGTGTCAAATATTTATTGGCTTCCGGTGATCTCTTGAGATCAACGGCGAATTAATGATAAATAACATTCATAACATTTTTGTTCCCCACTTGTCATCAGCACAGGAGCAAGAACTATTGGTTACCCCTCTCGTAGGTAAGTATCCACATATCTCAGGTAAGAACACTAATGTCAGGTAATATTTTTTTTATTTTTTTTTTTTATTTCTGACCATAAACTTGGGAGATTACAATGCGGAACAGTACATCATTGCAGAGTGAACGAAAATTGCCAAATTATTTTTTTAGAAAAACTATGCCACCCAACGTGCTCACCGACAAGTGTAAGGAGTTCGATATACTCTAACACTCCCCCACTGTCCGTGCTATGGTGGCTGTTACAAACCTATTCTTGCTTAATACGTTCGTTGGCTTCGTTGTCTAGGGGGGCTTAAATAACATATACTTCACCAACCGTTATTGTCATTGTAAATATATTTATTACATAAATAAGTTACAGCTTCAACTGCCATTTCTCACAACAACCCCAACACCACTAACTACTCTACGTCATATCCCCTTTCGCGCAATACGTCACAAGATACTACGAATAATAGATAAAACAACTCATATAATCTCAAAGCAACACGCTATCACACCATACATTCAAGCTCTTAACATTGGCCAAATCTGGGCTTGCGGTTATGCCACCGGTTATGCCACCGGTATTGCCACCGGTTATGCCACCGGTTATGCCACCGGTTATGTCACCGGTTATGTCACACGAAGTGGGTGTAATGAACGTTGTCGAGTTTTTTTTATATTTTTTTTTGGGGGGGGGGGGGGGGGGGGGGTTGCGGCCATAAAAAACAAAAATTGCCGCCTCGCGTGTTCACATATCCGCTCAGATGAAACTGCACCTCGATGTCGGACACCATGAAATTTTCCCCACAACAATAATTGTTGGTCCTTATCAGCGAGGTTTTGGGGCAGTTCTGCGGTACTCCAAACGCAATGCCAGGTCATCACCAGGGTGGAGCTTTTGGGCAAACAGAAATTTTGTAGGGGCGTAGGGTGCCGATGTTTTTTGTCAGGAAAAAAATCTGGCGAATCATGCAACACGGTACCAGCAAATTACACAGCGTAATGCGTTGGACGTCCTCGTGTTGATGCTTCAGGGTTGTCTGCAACACTTTCCCTAACTAGAACGATGTTTCCAGGGTTGTCTGCAACACTTTCCGTAACTAGGTCGATGTTTCCAGGGTTGTCTGCAACACTTTCCCTAACTAGGTCGATGTTTCCAGGGTTGTCTGCAATCTTTTCCTAACTAGGTCGATGTTTTCAGCCGATCCTCCAGAACGAGGTCTGCCCGCGTGTCTGATATCTCCAATGTTCCCATATCGCTCAAATTCGGCTACCATAGGACGAACAGCGGGAGCTACTGGAGCGGGTTACAGGACATTTGATCGAAAGAGATTTCGTTGACGGTAAATTGATCGAGGGTAATTTGATCGAATGGAAATTTGGGTCGATTTTTTTTTTCAGTTCACACATTAAAATGCGTTCAAAAAGACATGTGAAGCAAAATTTTAACGTAAAAACTTTTAAAAAAAGATTCGACCAAATTTTCGTTCGATCAATTTACCGTCGACGAAATTTATTTCGGTCAAATTTCCGGATACGATTGGGGCGTTCTGAACTCCAAAAAAGTGTCTGTTTTCTCGTTGAATAAACAATTACTGAACGGCCGTTTAAAAAAAATAAAAAGATAAAAATAATATGAACGTTTTCGCTCGCTCTGCCACGTTGTAGTATTCCATGCCTCCCAAGTTGAATGTCTGAAACTGAAATAAACAATTAAATTGAAATGTTCACAACTAAAAAGAATTTTTTTTTTTTTTTTTTTTCAATCGGAAAGAAACTTTTTTTTCCAACACCATGTGTTAACGGATTACACTTTTTTTAACGAGCTGGCCTGCGTCTGGCGGTCTTAAACTTAAACTACCCGTTTTTTTTTAAAAAAAAAAAAAATTTTTTTTTTTTTTTTTTTTCAATCGGAAAGAAACTTTTTTTTCCAACACCATGTGTTAACGGATTACACTATTTTTAACGAGCTGGCCTGCGTCTGGCGGTCTTAAACTTAAACTACCCGTTTGTGGGGGCTTTGGTTGACACGAGGTCAGTGAAACAACGTATACAAGTACGTCATAATTATCATATTATAAATGACACACCACCGACCAATTTTTCGTCCCCCGTGAACGGCTTTAAGTTCCCTCTGTAGTATGAGGGCACACACACACACATTTGAGATCCACTTTTACTCGTAGTGACATTTTGTAAAAAAAAAAATAATACAAATTTATTTGACTGTCTTCTCCATTGCAGGGTTTGAAAATGAGACGGATGGAGTCTTTGGTAAGTGTACGGGGTAATGAAGTAGTGTACAGAAATACAAATAGGTGTGAGTTGGGGGGGGAAGGGTTGATAAAAAACGAAATTCAATGGAGGGGGCGGAAGAAATACACAAACTATAAAAAGGGTGGGAGGGGGGGGGTGGAGAATAGGATCACAATGTTCTCTTACACCGTATATAGTATCGTCTGTGTTGAAGTTAACAGATTCGACACTATTTTTCGACCGTCACTCTGTTCTGCTGTTTCACTATTACAATGTCAGTCTGTTCTGCTGTTTCAATATCAGAATGTCAGTCTGTTCTGCTGTTTCACTATTAGAATGTCAGTCTGTTCTGCTGTTTCAATATTAGAATGTCAGTCTGTTCTGCTGTCTCACTATTAGAATGTCAGTCTGTTCTGCTGTTTCACTATTAGAATGTCAGTCTGTTCTGCTGTCTCACTATTAGAATGTCAGTCTGTTCTGCTGTTTCAATATTAGAATGTCAGTCTGTTCTGCTGTTACAATATTAGAATGTCAGTCTGTTCTGCTGTCTCACTATTAGAATGTCAGTCTGTTCTGTTGTTTCACTATTAGAATGTCAGTCTGTTCTGCTGTTACAATATTAGAATGTCAGTCTGTTCTTCTGTTTCAATATTAGAATGTCAGTCTGTTCTCCTGTTAAAATATTAGAATGTCAGTCTGTTCTGCTGTTTCAATATTAGAATGTCAGTCTTTTCTGCTGTTACAATATTAGAATGTCAGTCTGTTCTGCTGTCTCACTATTAGAATGTCAGTCTGTTCTGCTGTTTCAATATTAGAATGTCATTCTGTTCTGCTGTTACAATATTAGAATGTCAGTCTGTTCTGCTGTTTCAATATTAGAATGTCAGTCTGTTCTGCTGTTACAATATTAGAATGTCAGTCTGTTCTGCTGTCTCACTATTAGAATGTCAGTCTGTTCTGCTGTTAAAATATTAGAATGTCAGTCTGTTCTGCTGTTACAATATTAGAATGTCAGTCTGTTCTGCTGTTTCAATATTAGAATGTCAGTCTGTTCTGCTGTTACAATATTAGAATGTCAGTCTGTTCTGCTGTTTCAATATTAGAATGTCAGTCTGTTCTGATGTTACAATATTAGAATGTCAGTCTGTTCTGCTGTTTCAATATTAGAATGTCAGTCTGTTATGCTGTTTCAATATTAGAATGTCAGTATGTTCTGCTGTTACAATATTAGAATGTCAGTCTGTTCTGCTGTTTCAATAGTAGAATGTCAGTCTGTTCTGCTGTCTCACTATTAGAATGTCCGTCTGCTCTGCTGTCTCACTATTAGACTGTCAGTCTGTTCTGCTGCTTTTGTTGTTTTGATGGTGACAGTACCAAAGCAAGATAGACAGCTGGGCAGCCAGATAGGAAGCTTGCCGGCCAGATAGACAGCTGGGCAATATATTGATGTTATTTTTTATCAATATTGTGGTGTTCTTTGAATCAATCTGGTGATGTTCTTTGAATCAATCTTGTAATGTCCCTTGAATCAATCTTGTAATGTTCTTTGAATCAAGCTTGTTATGTTCTTCGATGTCACATGATATAATTATACACATTTTTTAAAGACTTTATCTATATGTCGTGTTAAGAAAGGTACGAAGCCACCAAAACATCAATGTTTGTTTTTTCCCCTCAGATACTCCAAGAGTTACCGTCGGTACGTGGCACTTGAACGTTAAACACTTTCTGTTTTGTTTATTTGATGTTCAACTGTTAAACGCAGGTACTTTTAAAAAACTTGTCTACGTATATTAAATATATGCACATATATATATATATATATATATATATATATATATATATATATATATATATATATATATATATATATATATATATATTATA
>CAXITT010000365.1:175014-209957 GCA_964033795.1 Lymnaea stagnalis | reverse complement strand
TTCACATTATAAATTGGTTTTTTTTTTTTTTTTAATAATTATTTTTTTTTTTAAATTAAACTAAACTTTTTTTTTTTTTTGGTCGAGACGTTTTGAAAAACTTTAAAGACAATTTGATCGAATGCATTTCAACTCCTCAGAAATGAACGCAGCCACAGAAGGTAAGGGACACATGAATTTAGCACAGATTTATTTTCTTTCTGTCTCTTTTTTTCTTACCAAAATCATGTTTGTTTATGGTGGTTATTTTAAAGTATGAGAGAAGAAGCTTTTCCCCTTGATCGTTAGATTCAAATTTTGTTTTGAATTCATCACTTCTTTCACGGATAATGGGAAAAATTAGATTTTTAAATGTTTATTAAAATATAAAAAGAATCTTTAGCGAACAAATTTATTTTTTTTCATGTTTTTATTTTTAAAAAGTAAGTTTTATTCATTTCATTACAAAAATTGTTTTTCTTTTGGTTGTGAAGAGATACAGAATGTATAGCTAATTAATTCATTCCCTTTTGATTTCCCCCCATCTGAATAGTCAATGAACAAGTTAGAAGTTCATCAGATTTGATATCATCTGTTTATGTCAGTAGGGTTAGCCGTTTGAAAGACCGGAAAACGCCACAGTGCACTTCGTAATGTTACTATTTTTAGACAAGGTTTTCGTAAACCATGGCCGATAACCACCATGTATTTCAGCACACGTATGGCATTAACAATTTGCCTTTAATATCTGTCGTAGAATAAAGTTGTAAACAAAGTTTTGATCTAGGCTGTCAAATGGCCCAATTCGCCGAATCACATATCAACGTAGAGGTGCCGAACAGCCGTTGAGAGATTGACCAAACGGAACACCCATATGTTTAATTATTATCTTTCCACCATCAAATGCGTTTGGCCAAACTGAATGCCCGGATGTTCTATTAAATAGATTTCCGCCATCAAATGCGTTTGGCCAAACTGAATGCCCGGATGTTCTATTAAATAGATTTCCGCCATCAAATGCGTTTGGCCAAACTGAATGCCCGGATGTTCTATTAAATAGATTTCCACCATCAAATGCGTTTTGCCAAACTGAATGCCCGGATGTTCTATTAAATAGATTTCCGCCATCAAATGCGCTTGGCCAAACTGAATGCCCGGATGTTCTATTAAATAGATTTCCGCCATCAAATGGCAAAACGTATTGTTTGGGGTTTCGTCTTTTAGGGAAATTAAATAATTGCTGTTCATTTAGGATTATGTCTGTTTGGTTAATGAAAACTACAAACAGTTATAAATCAAACATGCTCTTATTCTCTTCCCAGACTTGTCGACAAAAAAAACAGGTAACAGACACAGGTAAACAAACAGGTAACACAAACAGGTAGCGCAAACAGGCAACACTAACAGGTAGTACAAACAGGTAACCAAAAAAAATGGTAGCACAAACAGGTACGGTAGTACAAACAGGCAACACAACCAGGTACTGTAGTACAAACAGGTAACACAAACAGGTTACACCAGAAAACAGGTCAAACAAAGTGGTCAAACAAACAGTTCAAACAAACAGGTCCAACAAACTACTCAAACAAACAGGTCAAACAAACAGGTCAAACAAACTGGTCAAACAAACAGGTCAAACAAACGGGTCAAACAAACTAGTCAAACAAACTAGTCAAACGAACAGGTCAAACAAACTAGTCAAACAAACAGGTCAAACGAACAGGTCAAACAAGCTGGTCAAACAAACGGGTCAAACAAACAGGGCACATCAAAACCTGATTATGAAGCTAAATATTTCATACTTGAATTTACATTGTGTTCAGTTTCGTTTTTTCTGGAATTTACTGGAATTGAATTTTGTTAAAACGTGGTTTCAAATATTTTTTATTTTATTATTATTTTTTTTATTTTTTTTTTGGTAATTTTAAATGAACATGTCAGCCATGTCCTTCTCATCTAAACCTATCAGAATGTCGGACGTGATTTTGCTGTTAGTGATGTTCAATCCTTAAATAATGAAAGAAACCCTGTGTGCGTGCATGGTTCCGGGATCCTTGCCCTTATATCTGAGAACCCGCTCCACCCCCCACCCCACCCCATCCCCCCCACACCCACGCACACGCCTCGCCACAGCCGAAACAGAAGCGACAAGTTCATTGAGACACGAATGGCGTGTGTGTGTGGAGAGATATCTTGAAACCGCTTCTAGTTTAACGCCAGATTTGAAAAAGACACATTTAAAATCCGCTTAACTAAAGGAACGTGAAAAGTAGTATAAATGTATCCTTGGATACGGAATAAATTACATTGGGGGGGGGGACTCTCATGAAAATCAAAGGGCGCTTAAAATAGTCTATGCGCTGACGTCACTCCTATGCTTTCCGTGGTTCAATGGGCCAAGCTGTTTATAAAATAAATTGAAATACATTTTTTTTTTATAACTACAACCTCAACGAGAATTTTATTTTATTTGAATCATTTTGGTGACTCGCATAGAGTTTGAGCTTCGGATAATGCTCCAAATAATTGATTCTTGTTTTATTTTACTTCGACCATTCGTTTCAGGAATCCATTTTGTTGTTGTCGTAAAAATGTGCATATAGCCCCTGAACGTGATAAAGTTTTATTTTCACACGAATGTTTTCAGATCACAGCACGACAGAAGAGAGTGTCGCGGAGATTACGACAAGTAAGTGAAGTCAGACGATATTACGTCATTTCGGGGTTAGAATTAAACGATCTCTGAAAACGTATAAATCATTTCTAAAATGTAATATCGTGCAATGGGGGTGGGGTGAAAGTTTGACAAAACACGCATGCAGGTAACGCACTTTATAAGAATCCCAATTAGACCCCCCCCCCCCACCCACCCCCCCTTTTTTTTTAAACAACCCAACACTTTTTTTTCTTCACGCGTCTGAACTATATTGATAATGAAAAATTTGTATCCGGAAATTTGATCGAAAGAAATTTCATCGACGGTAAATTGATCGACGGTAATTTGATCGAACGGAATTTTTTTCCCACGTGATTTTTTCAAAGCACTGCCGCGGCCATAGGTCATACGTCATTCTTGGCTGAATAAACTTCATTGAATAAAAAAGGAAATGACTTAAGGAAATGAAAACACCATCTCTCTCAACATCTCAACCAAGACACATAACTACATCACGTGACCTGACTGTGCCCACTGGTAATCTTCGTCACGCTAAAGTTGCGGAGTTTAGTGAAATCTTGAGTTCTCTACCAGCCTTTAGCATTGTTTTGTTGTTTTTTTTTGTTTGGAAATTTGACAATACATTTTTATTTTCTTTCAAAGAGTGCCCGCCGTTTCACTTCGGAGACGACTGCACCAGCTGCATCAACTGTGGGATAGACTGTGACCGGGTCACTGGCCACTGCGAGCACTGTAAACCGGGGTTCAAGAACAAAAATAAAGGCTGTGACACGAGTAGGTGGTCTATCGTGAAGAAGTACCACGGCATACCGTATCATACAACATCATTCAAGCAGCATGCCGTATCATACAACATCATTCAAGTAGCATACCGTATCATACAACATCATTCAAGCAGCATACCGTATCATACAACATCATTCAAGTAGCATACCGTATCATACAACATCATTCAAGTAGCATACCGTATCATACAACATCATTCAAGTAGCATGCCGTATCATACAACATCATTCAAGTAGCATGCCGTATCATACAACATCATTCAAGTAGCATACAGTAGCGTCAAGTGTCCTTACAGGATTATTAGAGTGTCATACAACACCATACAAACAACTATGTGACGGTCTCTACAACCAAGTATGTTACATATACTTACGGTTTCAAAAAGTAACTACGTAGCACACGGTCTCAACAAGCAACCATGCAAAAACACGGTTTTAACAAGCCTGTATGTAACATACGGTCTCAGCGTGGAAATATGGAACACAGGGTCTACATTTTGATTTTTTTGTAAGGAATTGTTTTTTACCGGTTGAAATGTATGGCCATGAATTATTGCACATTTAAAAATGACGACAGTCCACAGTCGTGGAAAATGAATATTTTCTTTCAATAGCTAAATACCACTTACAATGATAATTTGTTTCTTCAATGGCTAAACACAACTTACAATGATAATTTGTTTCAATGGCTAAACACCACTTACAATGATAATTTGTTTCTTCAATGGTTAAACACCACCAAAAATGATAATTTGTTTCAATGGCTAAACACCACCTACAATGATAATTTGTCTCAATGGCTAAACACCAATTGCAATGATAATTTGTTTCTTCAATGGCTAAACACCACTTACAATGATAATTTGTTTCAATGGTTAACACCACTTACAATGATAATTTGTTTCAATGGCTAAACACCACCTACAATGATAATTTGTTTCAATGGTTAAACACCACTTACAATGATAATTTGTTTCAATGGCTAAACACCACCTACAGTGATAATTTGTTTCAATGGCTAAACACCACCTTCAATGATCTTTTGTTTTAATGGCTATACACCACCTGCAATGATAATTTGTTTCTTCAATGGCTAAACACCACTTACAATGATAATTTGTTTCAATGGCTAAACACCACTTACAATGATAATTTGTTTCAATGGCTAAACACCAATTGCAAGGATAATTTGTTTCTTCAATGGCTAAACACCACTTACAATGATAATTTGTTTCAATGGTTAACACCACTTACAATGATAATTTGTTTCAATGGCTAAACACCACCTACAATGATAATTTGTTTCAATGGTTAAACACCACTTACAATGATAATTTGTTTCAATGGCTAAATACCACCTACAGTGATAATTTGTTTCAATGGCTAAACACCACCTTCAATGATCTTTTGTTTCAATGGCTATACACCACCTGCAATGATAATTTGTTTCTTCAATGGCTAAACACCACTTACAATGATAATTTGTTTCAATGGCTAAACACCACTTACAATGATAATTTGTTTCAATGGCTAAACACCACTTACAATGATAATTTGTTTCTTCAATGGCTAAACACCACCTGCAATGATAATTTGTTTCTTCAATGGCTAAACACCACTTACAATGATAATTTGTTTTGAATGGCTAAACACCACTTACAATGATAATTTGTTTCAACGGTTAAACACCACCTACAATGATCTTATGTTTCAATGGCTAAACACCACCTACAATGATAATTTGTTTCAATGGCTAAACACCACTTACAATGATAATTTGTTTCAATGGCTAAACACCACTTACAATGATAATTTGTTTCAATTGTTAAACATCACTTACAATGATAATTTGTTTCAATTGCTAAACACCACTTACAATGATAATTTGTTTCAACGGCTAAACACCACCTACAATGATAATTTGTTTCAATGGCTAAACACCACTTACAATGATAATTTGTTTCAATTGCTAAACACCACTTACAATGATAATTTGTTTCAATTGCTAAACACCACTTACAATGATAATTTGTTTCAACGGCTAAACACCACCTACAATGATAATTTGTTTCAATGGCTAAACACCACCTACAATGATAATTTGTTTCAATGGCTAAACACCACTTACAATGAGAATTTGTTTCTTCAATGGCTAAACACCACTTACAATGATAATTTGTTTTGAATGGCTAAACACCACTTACAATGATAATTTGTTTCAACGGTTAAACACCACCTACAATGATCTTATGTTTCAATGGCTAAACACCACCTACAATGATAATTTGTTTCAATGGCTAAACACCACTTACAATGATAATTTGTTTCAATGGCTAAACACCACTTACAATGATAATTTGTTTCAATGGCTAAACACCACTTACAATGATAATTTGTTTCAATTGTTAAACATCACTATGTTACTATTAAACAAAGAATGGCTAAACACCACTTACAATGATAATTTGTTTCAATGGCTAAACACCACTTACAATGATAATTTGTTTCAATTGTTAAACATCACTTACAATGATAATTTGTTTCAATTGCTAAACACCACTTACAATGATAATTTGTTTCAACGGCTAAACACCACCTACAATGATAATTTGTTTCAATGGCTAAACACCACTTACAATGATAATTTGTTTCAATTGCTAAACACCACTTACAATGATAATTTGTTTCAATTGCTAAACACCACTTACAATGATAATTTGTTTCAACGGCTAAACACCACCTACAATGATAATTTGTTTCAATGGCTAAACACCACCTACAATGATAATTTGTTTCAATGGCTAAACACCACTTACAATGAGAATTTGTTTCAATGGCTAAACACCACCTACAATGATAATTTGTGCAGAATGTGAGGAGAACGAGTTTGGACGAGATTGTCATTTCTCGTGCTTCGAGAGGTGTGGCAAGGACTGCATCGACCGGGTGACCGGCGAATGCCCTGATGGTCTGTAACCCTTTTCTATCAGTCTAGGGGGGGGAGGAGGGCTGGGGAATAAGAATGGCGGGAGAGTAAGAGTGGGGAAGAGGCAAGGGAGTAAGGGTGGAGAGGAATACTGATTTAAAATAGAATAGTTTATTGGATAAAAATATTTTATTTGTATATTTTTTTAAAACATGTATTTTTTCCTTTTTTATTTTTTGTTATATACATGTATACTGAAAAAGAATGTGTACCGTGTAAATGTAATTATAACAATATGTCATTTTAATCTTAATCTTGAAATATTTTGTCACTTTAAGAAAGCAACATCAGTCCAAATGTATCCCATTGTTCTCCTGAACAAACATGAAACTAAAACTAGGTCACATTGCTGTTTCTATGGCAGTGGTTCACACAATACTTCCAAGAGTCCACCAGACAATCAAATGGTTCCATTAGTCTTGGAAAGCTCTTTGGGAGATATCAGGCTTTGGGTGGGGGGGGGGCGGGGGGGGGGGGGGGGGGGGGGGGGGGTGGGGGGAGGGGGGGGGCATTCGACGTCATCAATGCCCGTGCAGATCTTCACTTGAATAAGGTGGCTACGTGGACATTTGACGTCATCAATACCTGCGCAGAGCTTTTCTAGAATAGGACGGCTTACTGGACATTTTGACGTCACCAATACCTTTGTAGATCTTTACTAGAATAAACGGCCTACTGGACACATGACGTCATCAATACATGTTCCGATCTTTACTAGAATAAGATGGATTACTGGACATATGATGTCATCAATATCTGTGCAGATCTTTTCTGAAATAAACGGCCTACTGGACACATGACGTCATCAATACCTGTTCCGATCTTTACTAGAATAAGACGGCTTACTGGACATATGACGTCATCAATATCTGTACATATCTTTAGTAGAATAAGACCGCTTACTGGTCATATGAAGTCATCAATACCTGTGCAGATCTTCTCTAGAATAAGACGGCTTACTGGACATATGACGAGACCACTGAACTCTATGCAGATTACACAGATTTTCAATGAATTCAGTTAAATTCACGGCGAAGAGTGAAATAACGGGCACGCAGTTTCGATAGCGAGATTTCCCAATGGCAGCAGTTAAATCCCCCTTTTTCAAGTCGACGCTGGTACGACCACCCATACAAACAAAATGGGACATTTTTTGTGTGTTCATTATGACATGAAAATATTTAATTTTTACTTTTTAAAATTATTGTATATCATGGAGAAAAAGTAAAAGATATTAAAATTCAATCTAAATAGCATTTTTTTTTAAAATTCTCCTGATTAACTCATATTCCTCCTCAAGCCCCTCTTCGCCCTTCCCCCAATTTTATGAAAAATTACTACCTACTAAACATGAATTGTTCCGTACACCATTATAGATCAATGTGTTTTCTTTATATTTTTTACAGAATTCTATAAATTGTTCTACCTTTTAATTCTGCTTATTCCCATCGGCTTGTCACTGTGGGCCATGTAAGTAAAGCAACCATCACATACGATATGTTTTAATCCTCTATGGGCCATGTAAGTAAAGCAACTATCACATAGGATATGTTTTAATCCTCTATGGGTCATGTAAGTAAAGCAACTATCACATAGGATATGTTTTAATCCTCTATGGGCCATGTAAGTAAAGCAACCATCACATAGGATATGTTTTAATCCTCTATGGGCCATGTAAGTAAAGCAACCATCACATACGATATGTTTTAATCCTCTACACATTATTTTCGCTTTTGTTTTTGAACGGCTGGCTGGATGCTTGTGGGGCGAAAATTTCTGAAGGCTAATTGACCCACTTCCCGTCAAGCTATCGAGCTTGAAACTTGGCACATAGACTCATTGCCGATGACGACACATTTCTTTTTTCAAAATTTTCATCCCGACCCCCCCCCTCCTCCCCCTAACCCTACCCTAAAAAAATAAGCTTTTCCTGTTTTTCAAGGGGGGCATTAAGGAAAATTCCCAATTTAACTAAGATTGTCGGTGAAATAAATCTGCGGTGTTAAATAGGGGGGGGGGGTGGATCATTCAAATTAACATAGTTCAGGGGGGTAACAAAAAAATGGGCGGTTGCGAGCTTTAGAAGGATTGGGGGGGGGGCGCTACTAATTGGCATTCCTATAAAGTGCGTTGCTTGTATACATGTTTTCTCAAATTTTAAGCCTCCACCCTCCACCCCCCACCCCAGCTCGATATCACATTTCATGAAGGATTTACCCGAAGAAATGTGTTATTAGGCGTTGTTCGATTAGTGGCAGCTTTTTTCCTCTTTGGCTGGTCGCGTCGGTTGGTTATTTGTTGTTGCTTTTGTTTGTTGTGTTTTTGTGTGTCCCGGTTGGAATTCCAGGCACATCAGCTCGTGATTTAAAATCAATAAATACATATTTTTTTTCAATGAGTTGCATGCAGCCGACGAGAACTTGAAGAAAGAAATAACTCAAGTCTTGCTATCGGATTATGGAGCTTCAAGACATAACATAAATTCCACCACATCTTTCAATGAAAATCAAATGAGACAGTGGGGATTTTTTAAAAAATAAATAAATGAGGCTTCATAGTTTAGATCAGTGGTTCTCAACCTTACTATGCCGTCACCCATTTAATACAGTTCCTCGGTATTTTCGTTGCTACATCATAACTCTAGAGCAGGGATCAGGAACCTATGGCTCGCGAGCCAGATGAGGCTCTATTCATGGCTGTATCTGGCTCGCAGACAAATGTTCGATTATAAAAAAAAAATTCGCATTAATGGTAAGAAATACTAATTATTGATTAGCACCAGCACAACGATGTTATTGAAAAGAATTCAGAGACATAAATATTGCATTTTTAGTGTTGAAATTATACAAAATGCATACATTTACTTGAATTTTTAGTTTTGAACATAATGTATGGCTCTCACAGAATTACTTTTCAAAATATGTGGTGTCCATGGCTCTCTCAGGTGTCCATGGCTCTCTCAGGTGTCCATGGCTCTCTCAGGTGTCCATGGCTCTCTCAGGTGTCCATGGCTCTCTCAGGTGTCCATGGCTCTCTCAGGTGTCCATGGCTCTCTCAGGTGTCCATGGCTCTCTCAGACACAAAGGTGACCGACCCCTGCTCTAGAGTATTTGTGTTTTCCGATGGTCTTAGGTGACCCCTGTGAAAGGTTCGTTTCGCCCCCCCCCCCCAAAGGAATCACGACCCACAGGTTGAGAACCGCTGGTTTAGACAGAGAGATTGCCTGAGTTTATTTACTGCCATCGCCAAGATAAAGACTCATACCAAAGTATATCACCGTCTTTAAGTTTAAATTTATTCATCACCAAAGGTGTTTGTGTTGGGGGGGGGGGTGGGGGAGTGAGCCTTTTTGGTCGTATTGGGAAAAATAATTACATAACTTAATATTTTCAGAGCTCTACTTTTATTATTTATCAAATATTTACCATTTTCTCGAATTTTTAACATCTTTTAAAAAACAAACAAAAAACCCAACATCTTTATCTTATTTCTTCAGACGAAGACGTGCGATCTATTTATCCGCGGAAGGCGAAGCTCCACGTCGGCGCTTGAGGACTGAGAGCGGCATCCAAGTATCACCGACCATTCAGAAGTCCGACACGACTTTGTAAATCAAATCAAAAGGCTTTTTTTTAAAAAAAATGGATCAGAGAGTCCAACCCACTTCCTACACAAACAGGAGCGCTTTGCGAGACAACAAGACTTCTGCATTGTTGTTTTTTCGGCATCGAAAACACGGAATAGAACATGTTCTTTCTTTCTTTTTAATTTATGTATACATGAAAATGAACCCTGAAGATCAGGCCAATGGCCACTGAGGGTAGGCTTGAGGTATACATGAGTACAGTTGCTGGGTGCGACTAATTCAAATTAGATCTAAAAACTAGGTCTTTGATAACAGGTCCTTTAATCTTTGTGGTATTTACCTGGTACCGCCAATCAGGTGCTGCTTAAGTCTGAACACATTCAGAATAACGGCGACAGCTCATCTATATCGATTTGTTTACAAAATATCAATCAATGAATTCAATCCAGCTGGTACAAGCCATTTATTGTATCATGTTATACAACACATATCTGGTGCAAGCCAAAAAGGCGCAAGCCATTTTTGCCTCATGCCACACATATCTGTTACAAGCCATTTTCGCTTCATGCTACACATATATCTGTTACAAGCCATTTTCGCTTCATGCTACACATATAAATTATATCTGTTACAAGCCTTTTATTGCTTGATGTTACACATACATCTGATGAAACCCAACAGGTAAAAGCCAGTAGTGCAGTGGTTCTCAACCTTCCTTTTACCGTAACCCTTCAATACAGTTCCTTATGTTGTGGCGACCTCCAGCCCCAAAATTATTTACTTAGCTACTTGATAGCTGTAGAGCATATGTGTTTTCAGATGGTCTTTAGCGATCCCTGGGAAAGGGTTGTGCGACCGCCCAAAGGCCGCGACCCACAGGTTGAGAATCGCTGCAGTAGTGGCTTGATGTCGCACAAACACATCTGATGCCCTCCTCCACTTGCCGCATTTACATTTTAATGACAATAATTATCATATGACGATGGACTATAGAGGCATGTTTATCTCAGCAGGAGTAAATTAACTTTGGGTGCAACTTAAAAAAGGGCGCAAAAAAAATTTTCTTACAAAAGCGCACCCATGAAAAATGTTCCCGTCGCTATTGTTTGAAAATTGGGCGCAAATTGTGTCTCGGTTCGCAAAAAATATACTTGTTAACTCAATAATTTAATTGCCCAGTACTTCTGTTAACAATTTTTTTATGATATTGATTTTTTTATTTTTTTTTTTTGTATGAGAGCAGTGAGTGCAGTTGTTTTTTTTAATGAGCGAGTTTACCGGGGCTGTCCGTTCAACTTTATTCTCATGTTCCAATACAGCCTTGAATAGAATCGTCTCTTTAATTCAACGACTTTCTTATTATTTCTATAGCAATATAATAGGATTTCACTGATCAGATTGTCATGCGTGTAAACGGAATTTAATTTTGCTGTGTAAAAAAAAACTTTGTTACGTTCATAAACTAGAGATAAATATCAAAACATTTCTTCGTTTTTTTTTTATTTTTTGTTTAGGCCCCCCCCCCCCCGCCCCCACTTCCAAAGTTCAGTTTAATGTATCGGTAAAATGACGTCATCGAAAGCAGATGTAAGGACACTTTGGGGCCAGCGGAGTCAAAATTAAATATTTTCACTCTCCTGACCATCTATACATCTATTAATAGCGCTTCCCATGCCGTCATCCGAGACCAACACCCCTCTCCCATACACAAACACACACACATACACACACAATCCACACCATAAGAATTGCTACCAACATTAATTTCAGCCGCTTACATACTTGACCCCCATCTCACCTTTCACTAGCCTCGAATTATCTCAAGTCCTTCGCCTTGTCAAATACAATTTGTCCTCATGTCAAATATTTCGCCTTGTCTAAGGTCTTATGATGACGCCAGACGTTCTGATGGCTATGTTTTCCTTGGTCATCCCACGGACTAGTGTCATTCCAACAACGTTCCAAAGTTCATTGTAAATTATGCGGTTTTTTTTTCCGGACAGAACTACAACACATCCACTTGGTACAGGCCACACAATAAAGTTGATTCATAAATACATCAGGATGAACACTGACTATCCTACGGCGAAAGACCAACAGTGAATCCATCTCAAAATCCCATCCTCTCAGTCGCTCGCTCTATCTCGCAGTGACTCTATGAGCTCCCTAGTTCACGCTCCGTCGCCCCAACCGTTGTCCCCCCCCCCATGTAACACACACCCCCGCCCCACAAACAATTCACTCACCTGTCCATGGCTTGAAAACAGTCCACACTCGTTCACATAACCCCATTTTCCAACAGTGAATCCATCTCAAAATCCCATCCCCTCAGTCGCTCGCTCTATCTCGCAGTGACTCTATGAGCTCCCTAGTTCCCGCTCCGTCGCCCCAACCGTTGTCCCCCCCCCCCATGTAACACACACCCCCGCCCCACAAACAATTCACTCACCTGTCCATGGCTTGAAAACAGTCCACACTCGTTCACATAACCCCATTTTGTCACAAATGACCTTGACACACCTCTCTCACGTCCTTTACCACTACCTTTATTAACTCACCCCCCCCCGCTCCACCCTGTCCACTCCACATTCCTATCATATCCACTCCACTCTACACTGGTCCTTCTCCGGATGATTTCATGTGTGTTGCGTTGCGTGCCATGGGAGGACTTACCATTGTTGTTTTTGTTCGTCGGTCGGGAGCCGACCAGGACCACTTTAATCATCAGATGTGTGCTCGTTTTGTCTGTCGGGTGCGCAGATGGCTCATGAGGCCGATTCTGGCTCGAAATTCTCTTGCGCAGTTGGTGCAGGGGGGGAACGATGGGGCATCTCCGGGAGCAAAAGTCAGACCGTGTCTTACAAGGCGTGTTAAGGAATAGTGACGTGTGTTCCTAAACTCAACCCCGAGCTAGTGGACTGGAGTTCAATCCCAAGAAAACAACTCGACAAGCATAAACATCACCAGCACCGTCCGGGTGGATGGCGGCTCCTCTAAGAGAAGGCAGACTCTGAAATCACACCCGTGGGCGTTATGACGTAGACCACTCCTGCGATGCAATAACACATGAAGAGCCCATAGTGCAACACACATGCGCACTACTTCCACCACTTGACTCACGTTCTTTCCAAATAACCTTTCATACCCTGCAACCATCCCTTCCCTCCCAGTATTATGAATCTCATTTTTATCCCCAATAGATTCCAGCACTCCCTCCCCCCCCCAACTCCCCTCAACCCTACCAGCGCCTCACCTGCTCAAAACACGTTCTTTATCAAAACGAACGTTTTCCAATGAAATACCAAACCCCTTGTCCTCTCACGGTCCTCCCTCCCTTCGTCCACAGCCATACCAAAACGATCGCATCCTTGCAGCACCCCTACTCCTTACCCCAACACTTCGAATCCCCTCTCCTTTACCACCCAAAACCCCACACTCGTTCCCCCCAAACCAGAAAGTAGACTTTTACCTCAACAGCCTTTACGAATTATAATCTTGACCCTTAACGCCCCGCGCCCCTACCCATCAGGCCCCCACACTCTCATAAGCTATTCCCCAGAAGACTAATGTTAATGTTGTTCGTCCGTCCAAATCGCCTAGGACCATCGAGTCATCCTGTTAGGGGGGGGGGGGGCGGTGGGTTACGATGAGCGCGTAGGTGGCTTGCTAGTCCGATCAGTGCTCGGAATAATACAAATGTCCCTGTCAAGCAGTGTGCTGATGTTCCATGTGGCAATTTTAATTCAAATAGAGTTTATCTTTGATTTTCGACCGCAGAAATTGGGTCCCCGCCGACCGTGTTTAGCCGGCCAGGGCGTGAAGGAGCAGGCAATGTTTTGGGCACCTATTCTAGACCCTGCGTCGTGCATTTGGGAGAGCCTGCCCGTCGCCACAGGACTTGGGATGGGTGTTGGATGACTGATGACTTGCGTGGAGGACTTTGTTTAAAGTGAGGGAGAGTTGAGCAGCGTCAACCTCACTCTCTCGTCCGGACCCACCGTATCCAGTGGCAAGACGTCCCACATGACTGCAATAAAAGTCGCACCAACAGGAGATGTGAGCGCCAAGTCGCACCAACAGCAGGTGTGAGCGCCAAGTCGCATCAACAGGAAGTGTGTGCGCAAGTCGCACCAACAGGAGGTGTGTGCACCAAGTCACACCAGCAGGAGGTGGGTGCACCAAGTCGCACCAGCAGGAGGTGTGCGAGCGCCAAGTCGCACCAACAGGATGTGTCTCTATAGAAGGAGATATTAAGTTCTCCCCATTAAGCAGAGCTGTATAAAAGCCATGCCGAGATGTTTGTTGGTGCCGGCTTGTTTCAAATTGGCAATCAGGGGGTAATGCCGTGAACTTTCAATTAAACTTTTGAAATCACAACACGGGATTGCGAATACGGTAATACTATGATTATGCTAGGTCTCCTTCTACATGTACTTATTCTTTTTTGCTCGGTAGAGTTATAAATAATCATATGGCATGGCATACATATTATTTCTTATCCATGATCTTTTTTTCAAATTTGTGTCTGCCTGGGGCCTAGTTGATCTTCCCAGTGTTCGCTAAACATTCACATGGTACGTATTCATTTACCCACCATGCCTGTGGCGCTACAGCCCATGTAGGGCTTCGGTTTGTCTCACAACACACTTCCACTCACACCTAACTGATGGTTTTCTTTTCCATGCTTGGATTCCCAGCTGCTGTAGATCCCTTTCCACATCACCTATTCATCTCAGCCTAGGTCTGCCTTTCAGTCGTTTTGTTGGTGCATACTCTTCACTCTTCTGTCATTTGACACCCTTTCTTTGTGCCCTGCCCAGCGTAACCTGCCCCTTTTAAAAAAAAATTCTACTCTCGTGGATCCTTATACAGATTGCACATTTCCTGGTTGGTTCGTATTCTCCATCCATATTCATCCTTTGGTGGTCCGTATATTTCACATATTTTTCGGAGGACTTTCCTCTCCCAAGTGTTTAATAGGGTTTCTGCTGTTTTGATTAACGTCCAAATTTTACTTGCATGTGTTAATACTGGTCTCATTGCATTTTTATGAGTAGTTTTCTTTGTTTCTCTTGTATTTTTTTTTACTTTTGAGTATTTTCTGACAACTGAAGTACGCCCTGTTTCCGGCCGATATTCAGTCGTTTAGTTCCATCAGTAATTCATTTTCAGCAGACAAATATAGACATATTTTAAACAGGACAACATTTTGCAGTTAGAAGAGTTTAACGCAACACATCAAAAGTTGTTCTCTAACGTAGAGATCAACCTTCATGCACACAAAAAGAACACCCTTGCTGACCAAAATGACTTAATTTAATCATCATTTAGATCAGTGGCTCTCAACATTCCTAATGCCGCGACTCTTTAATACAGTTCCTCATGTTGTGGTGACCCCGAAACACAAAATTATTTTCATTTGTACTTCATAATTGTAGAGTATATGTGTTTTACGGTGGTCCTAGGCCGTCACTGTGAAAGGGTCGTTCGACCTCAAACGGGGTCGCGACCCACAGGTTGAGAACAGGTTGAAATTGTGGTAAATCTTGAAATTAAGCCTTGGAGAAGCCCTCTTCTTTACTCTTGATTTGTTAAAATAACAAATCTTTTATATATGACGTGATGCCATAATCGTTAGCAATGATCAGGAAAATAATGAGCAAATGTCCAACCAGTTCATCACAAAAACCGTGACACATATTTTTGTTTTCAAATAGAAAAAGAAAAAAATTCGTGTTCATAAATCAGCCACAATAGTTCTCCCAGCGCCCTGAAGTTTACAGTCAATTGGTATCCGGTCCGTCAGCCGCATATATCGGGAAGAGAAGCTTGACCAGCGCCTTGCTTAGCGTACGGCGTGGAGGAGAGAGGGCAAAGCGTGACGGCGCCTGGTTTAGCGTACGGTGTGGAGGAGGTAGGGCAAAGCATGGCAGCGCCTGGTTTTAGCCTACGATGAGGGTGTCAAAGTGTGGCCGTCCCTAGTTCGCTCAATGTGTTGCTAAAGATGTTCAGCGTGGAGGCTATACTTCTACTGAAAATCTTGATCCAGTGCCACAATGCTGGTAAGTACCCAACACCCATTAAAAAAAAAAATATCTTGAATGATTTCAGTTACCTGCCTGGCTAGTTCCCGTAGAACAATCTAGTAATTGTTCTGATGATTTCCCCCCCCCCTCCCCCCGAGGAATGATTACACACGAAATTACATCTCTTCAGATTTATAAAAAAATACGTTTAAAACGAGTTAATGGAAAGAAAGTTACAAAGATTTTAAAAAATAAATATTTCTGTAACCTTAAAATATATATATATATATTGACAAGTTATAAAAATATATTGACATCTATATGAATTTGTATAAATTTTTATTGACATGGTTCAGTGACAATGTCATCTTTTGGGAGACAGTTCGTGGTCGCCGTGCCGAAGATGTTCAGCCGCCTTGCCGACCACACGCCTCGGATAACCTTTTATTTATCAGCGGCAAATGCCCAGTCGGAGGTAAAGAAGACCGCCGTCTCCAGACATGGGTAGCTAATGTGTCTGATGTTGTTGTGTGTGTAAAATTCACGTTTTCAATGGAGGTGATCCCCAGTCGGAGGTAAAGACGACTGCCGTCTCCAGACATGGGTAGCTAATGTGTCTGATGTTGTTGTGTGTGTAAAATTCACGTTTTCAATGGAGGTGATCCCCAGTCGGAGGTAAAGACGACTGCCGTCTCCAGACATGGGTAGCTAATGTGTCTGATGTTGTTGTGTGTGTAAAATTCACGTTTTCAATGGAGGTGATCCCCAGTCGGAGGTAAAGACGACTGCCGTCTCCAGACATGGGTAGCTAATGTGTCTGATGTTGTTGTGTGTGTAAAATTCACGTTTTCAATGGAGGTGATCCCCAGTCGGAGGTAAAGACGACTGCCGTCTCCAGACATGGGTAGCTAATGTGTCTGATGTTGGTGTGTGTGTAAAATTCACGTTTTCAATGGAGGTGATTCCCCTATCAACTGTGAGGTATTAAATTCATAGCATGTCTAGCCTCAAGAAATAATTATAATTATTAATAAATAATTCATTCATTCATTTTATTTATTTATTCATTTTTATGTTGTTTTTTAAATTTAGTTTTATTCTTTCTTCGGTGTGTGTGTGTGTGTATGTGTGGGGGGTATGGTTTGGTTAAACGGTTAGTCACTGTCAACTCCACGTTCCTCTTGCTGTCCTCTCGGATGCCACATTTCAGTCAAGTATGACAGTGCCCGAGAGTATAACTACATCTTCTAATCCCGTCTGATAGCAGGGTTTGTTGAAAGTGTCACTAAATGCTCTAATCCCATTATGATAGCAGGGGTGGTCAAAAGTACCACTAAATGTCCTAATTTTTCAGGTTCACTTCACTACCCCCTGGTTGTCACGGGGAACTCCATTGGACAGAGTCTTGCTTATTGTGCCACAACGGGAGGCGTTCTTAACAGTTGATCATGAATACAAGTAGGAATCACTCGTAGCATTAGTTCTATAGAGAGGAAGAAGCAAAAAAAAAAAAAAAACTAGAAAAGGGTTCACTCAAATGACCTCACAAAAAGTATATTTGGTTCATGCCGTTAAGACTTTTAAAAAACTGACTTCTTCGAGCTCCACAACACTAGCTTGTGTTGTAAGACAGACGAACGTTAAACTAATTTGAATTGCATCAGGAATAAAACCCCTGGGCCAACAATACCCGCGTAACGACATTATCCCAGTAGACAAAGAAATATAAAAAGAAATAACCAGTTGTGGGCGTCAGCCGATTCACCTTTTTTTTTTTTTTTTTTTTAGAACCATGCCTAATTATATTTTTGAGTTCGATTAACCGGTGGTTAAACGGCCCTTGTAATATCAGGGATATCTCTAAGGCGGGCGTCCGGCAGTCATCCGATTTGAAAAAATCTCAAAACGTGCGCACTCTTCACGCTGGTTTAACGTTCGTCTGTCTTACAACACAAGCTAGTGTTGTGGAGCTCGAAGAAGTCAGTTTTTTAAAAGTCTTAACGGCATGAACCAAATATACTTTTTTTACATCGTTTTCAAACATCAAACACGATTGTTAGTTCGGCGCACAGCGTTGTTAAAATTATTTGAATTCCGGCACTAAGATATGATTATGTTTCTTTTGATAATATTTTTATGTACAGCTGTGAGCCCAGCCCTAGGCTGGGGTACCGCGCTATAAAAGACCACTAATTATTATTATTATTATTATAACCTTTGGGTTTTGACCAATATTTTGAAACGCTGTCGTTTTTGTTTTCAGTTCTCAGACAAATGTCGGACCAAAGTGGACCTTCAGACTCATGGGCACTTCTCCATTCACAGTAACCGTCGCCTTACTTGCGGAGCCACACGTGTCTGCCACATTCTTGGCCGTGCCAGTAGACTCGTGGGACATCCAGTACTATGTGGCGACTTTAGAGTCAGTATCACCCTCGCTGCCTACCTACCTAGATAGCTAACCACCTAGCCACTTGGCTATCTACCTAACTCACTGCCTGCCTGTCAGTCTAATTATCCGTTTGTCTCACCTATCTTGGCTGTTTCAGTGAGTTATACTATTATAGCTTCTGTTTTCATCAAATCGTCTACTGCACCACATCGCTTCTAATGCACCACATCGCTTCTAATGCACCACATTGCTTCTGTTGTACCACATTGCTTCTGCTCCACCACTTTGTTAAATATCTTTTAACCTCCCACTCGCCGACCAATGCCACTTCATTTATTGTCGTCATTTCCTTCTACTTGTACTCAGAGGTAACCCTTCGGTTCAGATCATGTCATTGTCTTCTACTTGTACTCAGAGGTAACCCTTCGGTTCAGATCATGTCATTGTCTTCTACTTGTACTCAGAGGTAACCCTTCGGTTCAGATCATGTCATTGTCTTCTACTTGTACTCAGAGGTAACCCTTCGGTTCAGATCATGTCGTCACAAAACCAGAATGAGATTGAGGTTCGGCTGAGAGTCAACACCAAACATTTCAAATTTGAATTTCTCGGTGTTAACTACACCGATGGGGATAAGCTCGTCTTCCTTCTAGAACAGTAAGTCTTCTGCACACTTTTTTTAAAAAAAGACGTTTTAATTATTTTTTATTGACTTACTTAAGAAAAGGATATTGAAAAAAACTGATTTAACCACATTGTTTTTGTCTTGAGATCTGCAATATTTGCTGTGCAGTTCTTTCTCTTAGCTCAAATTGAACTCTCGAATTTTCACGGAGATAACACTAAGCCTTTAAGTGCTTATAGGCGATAATTTGATTGGAGCACAACGAAGCCCCCTTGGTGCAACGGTCATCTATTTTTTTGAAACGTGCTGTGTGACTAGATTCGCGAATAGAGTACTTGTTTAATACATTACTAGATTACATACTTACTTTCTTATTTATGCCTTTCTACCCGTCTGGGACATAAGCCGCCTACATACAAGAATTATCCCTTCATCTCAGTCCTGTGCTTTCATTTCCAGTTTCTTCCAGGTGTATCCCATTCAGGGTTTCTTTCAGCTATATCTCCAAGCCCCCCCCCCCCGCCCCCGGAACAAAAATATGTCGAACAATAAATCAACTGGCACTGCCCCCCCCCCCCAAAAAAAAATACCGGGGGAAAATTTCTGAAATAATCACTGATCCTATCCTTTGTGTATTTGCCTCTAGCTCGCGCCTATCTGTATTTTTAGGGCTTCCTCTCTTTCTTTTAGGGAGTATCTGGTGATGCTATCTGTGGGTTTGCGGAGAGCATGTTTATTACTTTTAAGTCTTTGACTTACATAATAATAATTGTTTTTAAAAAAAAAAACTAAATTAAAACAACTGTATTTGATTTTTTTTTTTTTTAATTTTTGGAATTAAGATACATGAATTATCGTTTCTTGTAAAAAAAACAATGGTTTGCGGAGAGCATGTTTATTACTTTTAAGTCTTTGACTTACATAATAATAATTGTTTTTAAAAAAAAAAACTAAATTAAAACAACTGTATTTGATTTTTTTTTTTTTAATTTTTGGAGTTAAGATACATGAATTATCGTTTCTTGTAAAAAAAACAACAACAAAAAAAACAACAAAAAAACGAGTAACGGTTACTGGTTTCAAAACCGATAACTAAAATTCCGGTTATAGTTCAATATCCTTAACCCCAGAAATATTATGGATCCCTCAATGCTATATTCAATTATTAAAGGATTAATCTTAGTCCATTAAAAAAAATAAAACACTCTTAGGTGGAAAGCATTTGCTATATCAAACTGTCTAGAGCCTGACACACCAACAAATGGATCGCTGTCAGGTAAGACGCTGTTGTTGTTTGTTTGTTTTTTTCTTCGCAGCCAAGTCTTATTAAAAATGGCTTAAACTTTTTAGTGAGATGTTTTATTTTTAAAATTTAATTTAGAGCTTGAGTTATTCATTATCCGATGGTCATGTAGTCAGAGATAACTTGACATTACATTATAGAAACCAGATCCTACGAACATAATATCGTCAATTCGTATTCCCTTGACGATGACCAAATCAGAAATTAAGAACGTTGCTTCCGTTTTCCCCCACTGGATATTGTCGATGTGTCAGTCTTATACAAAAACATTTTCTACTACATATTGTTAGTTTTAATATTTAGATTTCCACTGTGTGTAGTTTTGGTGTTAGTTGCTAAAGCTTGGCCCTTTGTAATAGCCCTGATCGGAGCTCGATTCTGGTTTCTCCAAGTGAAAAGATCGAATTGACTCTGTGAATTGCAAAATTTGCCTATTGGTAGGCTTTCAGAGTATTTGGGGGAAGATTGGGGGGGGGGGAATTTTTACGGTGTCGCTCATTTATCAGGTACCTACCGAGTTAATTATCCCGTGTAAAGACTTCGGGTTGGGGATCTCTGCTTTTGGAATTTTGACCTGCGTGCCTCGGGTTGGTTCTGTGAATTGCAAAATTTGCCTATTGGTAGGCTTTCAGAGTATTTGGGGGAAGATTGGGGGGGGGGAATTTTTACGGTGTCGCTCATTTATCAGGTACCTACCGAGTTAATTATACCGTGTAAAGACTTCGGGTTGGGGATCTCTGCTTTTGGAAATATGACCTGCGTGCCTCGGGTTGGGGACCTCTGGTTTTGGAAATATGATCTGCGTGCCTCGGGTTGGGGACCTCTGGTTTTGGAAATATGATATGCGTGCATCGGGTTGGGGACCTCTGGTTTTGGAAATATGACCTGCGTGCATTGGGTTGGGCACCTCTGGTTTTGGAAATATGACCTGCTTGCCTCGGGTTGGGGACCTCTGGTTTTGGAAATATGACCTGCGTGCATCGGGTTGGGAATCTATAGGACGGGAAGGAGCATTCCCGATGAAAGGAGCCCTGAATCATTGAACCGTAACAACAGTGATCGCTGCTTGCAGGTACTTTCATCTCTAGCAGGTACAGTGTCGGAGTGGTGAGCGGCAACTGTTTGGCATCGGCACCGCCTCGTTCGTGTGGTACTCGTAATGGCACTGCGCGCGGATTGAGAGGCGACCTCGCTGCCGGTAAGTGGCTCCATGCTACCCAATGAGATATTTATAAAGCCTGGACATGGGGCTTAACGGTGCTACTAGCTGGTTGACTTGATTGGTGCAGATTTAAGCAAGACGCCATGTTGGCTCAGTACAAAAGTGTTAAATAATAATTTATTTTTTTTCAAAACTTGTTAACAGATTGTTACGCACCGTTGTCAGTAGGGAGAAATTAATCTCCTATTTACATGTATGGCTCGTTCCAAAAAAGTGCATAACAAAAGACGATACCAAATGATAAAAACAATAACAGAGAATACGGTACTCGAAACAGGGCTAATAAGTGTTTTTAAGTTAATAACAAAGTACACAAGTAAAAAATATACATACCGGTAATTAAAAACTATTAACTTAAAGTATATTGTGTGGCTGGTACCAGTATAATGTCGAATAAAACACATGTTCTAAAAGGTACAATGAATGAAAGGAAGTCTGCTATAAAAAAAAGCGCTCACACGTTTCAAAAGAACTCTCTCACGCTGTCTGCGTCTATCTACCCTGCATTCTGCTGTGTCATTCAACCACTCGCCATATTTATAGTCTCTTCCAGAGAAAAATCGACGTCAGAATTCGTATCGTAAAGTGACTCAAACGTTCCATGGTGTTCTATACCGTATTCCAGTCTAGAAACAGGCGATAAATCGGTTTGTGGTAAAGAAGATCAAAGGGAGTAAGCCACGCCCAAAACTAACGCAGAGGGATTTGGGTCAGCTTAAGGTCGTTCACCAGGAAATGATTAAATGAGAGTAAAATGAAGAACGCCTATATATAACAAGATAAAATCCGAAAAAAAATAATAAAAAATTGAAAAAAAAATGATGTTTCAAATTGAAAGAGTCGCATTCATGTCTGGGCATGTTTCGTGGTTATAAATACTTCTACAACACCGTCTCTGCACATAATGTGTCTGAAAGAAATCAGAGATATACTTTGAGAACTATATTCAAAAACTAATTTACGACTTTGTTCATAAGTTTCGATTTCGAAAACCCTCGATGATTGTGAACATTCAACATTATCATACATCTTTTAAACGGAATTTGATTACTTTCTGTATTTTTTTTTAATCATTTGTAGTAACTTCGCCTTTCTTCCCGTGTTCCTTTCTTTGTGGCAGAAAAATCTTCGGGAAGGCTAATTGACGCATTTCCAGTCATCCTGTCGAGCTGAAACTTGGCCCATAGATTCGTTGCCGATGAAAACGCATTCTAACAAATTTTCAGCCCTAACACCAAAGAATATGTTTTTACCATTTTTTCAACAACAAGAACAACAACAAAAACAAAACAAAAAAAGGCGGGGGTCTGTGGGATGTTAAGGATTTGTTCAATGGGTGCGTGTTTTGGTGTGGAGATTAATTGTGTAGCCGTTGCCATGGGCGCCCGCAGAAAACTTTCTAGGGGGGGGGCAAAAAAATCGATTAACTTTCCAGGGGGGGGGGCAAAAAAATTTTAATAATGTTTTAATATAGTTTTAATTTACTGTATCGTATTTGTATGTTGAACGAACGGACAGGACATCAGCTTAGTTACTTTCTCTTTATTTTCTCTTTACTTTAATACATTTTTTGTCTAATTTTTGTCTAAAAAAATTGTATCCAATCAATCCAGGGGGTGCAAGTGCCCCCCTCCCCCCTTGCCTCTACCTGCGGGCGCCCATGGTCGTTGCTATGTGCTTTGTGTTTGTGACGTATTTCTGAAGAGGAACATGAAGGAAATATGAAACTTGTTTTCGGCAGACGTTTACCCACTTACATAACCGTTTCATAATAAATGATAAATCACGTTACAATTACATAAATTCCAACAACAAACCGCATCTAAAGACTTTTGGCTATTAGGGTTGTTTTTAATTATAATTTTTTTTTAAACAGAGATGATGCTCCCCAAAAGCAGCTACGGAACGGAGTTTGTTCTGCTGAGCCCGGGGGGACGATTGCAGGGCTACTATCACATCCTTGCCGCGTTCAACAGGACGAAAATGTACATCAGCACCGACCACCGAGGTGGAACGAAAGGAAGTGTGATACACGCTGGCAACCACACAGTTGTACGTAAAACAGAGTCCCTGTTGTCAGAACCGTTAGATCACAGTGTGTTTTGTTGTTGTTGTTTTTTTTTTTTTTTTTTTTGGGGGGGGGGGGAGGGGTGGAATGAAAGCATTTTAAAATCATATTTATTGAACTTTGATACATAAATTTAGTGGGGGGGGGTGCTTTGTCGTTAGTGGCTTGAAATGGTTTAAAGATGTTAATGATTCTGGACTCTATTGTGACTTGCAGTCAATAGTCAGTCTCGATACCAGGTCACTATTCCAGAAGAGTGTAACGTCATCAGTAGCGTAGATGGAGTTATGGCCACCGGGGGGGGGGGGGGTGGACCAAGGTTTTTTTGGCCGCCATTCTTGCGCGAAACACTTAGATGCTGAAAGTGCCGCCTTCTCAATCTAGACAGAAAAATAAAAGGGCCGCCTAGGAGTCACCGTCTCCTCCACCCACCCTCCTTTTTTTTTTGTACGCCGCTGAAACAGTTTTAATCCATCAAGTCAGAGTGACTATGTCCTCAGTAAGGGTCAGAATCATAATCTGTCCACAAAAGTGGTCTAGTCACAATTCGGTTTCTTTCCACACGTCATTGAACATGTCTTAGTTATCACAGTAGTTATCAAAAACATATTCACTGGACTCCCCTAAATCTAAAAAGCTTGGTTAAATTGATCAAGTAGATGTTCAGGCAAAGTGGCGCTCCACGGCAGGGGTGGGGAACCATTTTTTTCTGCCAAGGTCCATTTTGGATATTTAAAGCGTCATTTGCGGGCCAAAAAAAAAAAAAAAAAACAGGGCCGGCGCCCCGGCACAAAAAAAAAGTTTACGCCACACCCCCACCCCCCTTTATATATATATATATATATATATATATATATATATATATATATATATTATCCACCTATTACATATAGAGCATGAACTTTGAAAAAAAATGAGATGCAATTATATATAATTAAATTTTACATCACAATTAATTATTTTTTGCGATTAGCAACTATTTTAAGATTTACATATAGCAATATGAAAAAAATTGTAAAATAATTGGTTCTGTTAGCTATAAATTGCTAGTGGATTCATTTAAATTGATTGCGCAACTTAAATTTTTCCAGTACCATTCCTTATGCATTTTAAATATCATTTACTCAGAAAAATTATTAGAGTTATGTTGATATGAGAAATATCCTATATTTATTGGAGTTTGAATTCCGCTTGCGGGCCAGACCAAATGATCTCAGGGGCCGTATATGCCCCGCGGGCCGAACGTTCCCCACCTCTGCTTCAAGGCCCCGTGTTCCAATTTTTAGTCTTGAAAACGTTTCATTTTATTTTTTTTTAGTGTGTTAACGATTGAACTATTTCAACAGATTGCAGCACACGGCAATGCAAAGATTAAATCTAACCGGCCCATGATGGTCGTATTCGTCTACTCGTCACCCTGTCCCGATCCTTTAGAGCCGTCTCGGGGGTTCTCAGACGTGAAGGGGGGACCCGGTCTCTGCTTGATCATTCCGAAACATCTTTATTACTGGGCTTATTACTGGACGTAAGTAGTTCTCCTTTTTTGGGGGTTTGGACTCTGGGATCATTTAAACTTCGTAAAAAGCCTGAGTCTTAACGTGAAAATATACGCACAGAATTCTGGTTTTTAAATCAAACCAACATAAAAGAGTGTGTTTGGTACTGTAAAGTTCAATATCCCGTTGAAATTTGTTGGAAAAAATCTGAAATTAATCGATAGATACGCTATTTCTTGATTAAGTAGTACAGTAAATGGTAATGGTAGATCGCAAAAGAGAATACGACTTTATGCATAGCTGTTAAATACTCGATTACTCTAGTTGAGCCAATTCGAGTATTTCCTGGCAACGTTTATCGATGGTGCTCTGCAACACTATCAGCGAATAACCAGGCACACCGAATATCGGAACACAACCCCTTTATGAATGACTAGCGTTCTTCTTTATTGCGTGCCTTTGTCACTGAGATTCACCTGTATCTCTTTATAACTGCTCAGTCTATACAAAAAACCAGGAGCTATCACTCATAAAATCTCATGACTAGGTTTTTAACCAACTCTCTCCCTCTCTCTCTCTCTCCCTCTCTCTCTCCCTCTCTCTCTCTCTCTCTCTCTCTGTGTCTCTCTTCAACTCTCTCTATCTCACGCCTTATAGCCACTCACTTGTTTATTGTTCTATTCCTGCCACCCAATGATCATTCAGACACACCAGCAACACTCATGACACAACTCACGGACTCAAACAGCGTTCATGTTAACAACAGTGGTTCTCACACCCTTGACACCCTACTCTGCTGCTCATTTGAACTTTCAGCCAATCAAACGACACTTCTGCCAGCAGCGAGGCCGTCATAGTGGCTAAGAAGGTCGACACGGAGTATCTGCGTCTTGATGGCTCAACTCTACAAGGGTATGTTGATGACTCAACTCTACAATGGTATGTTGGTGGTTCAACTCTATAAGGGTTTGTTGATGGCTCAACTCTGCAAGGGTATCTTGGTGGCTAAATTCTACAAGGGTATGTTGATGGCTGAACTCTACAAGGGTATGTTAATGGCTCAACTCTACAAGGGTATGTTGGTAGCTCAACTCTACAAGGGTATGTTGGTGGCTCAACTCTACAAGGGTATGTTGGTGGCTCAACTCTACAAGGGTATGTTGGTGGCTCAACTCTACAAGGGTATGTTAGTGGTTCAATTCTACAAGGGTATGTTGGTGGCTAAACTCTACAAGGGTATGTTGGTGGCTCAACTCTACAAGGGTATGTTGGTGGCTCAACTCTACAAGGGTATGTTGGTGGGTCAACTCTACAAAGTGCTCAACTCTACAAGTGTATGTTGGTGGCTCAACTCTACAAGGGTATGTTGATGGCTCAACTCTACAAGGGTATGTTGGTGGCTCAACTCTACAAGGGTATGTTGGTGGCTCAACTCTACAAGGGTATGTTGATGGCTCAACTCTACAAGGGTATGTTGGTGGCTCAACTCTACAAGGGTATGTTGATGGCTCAACTCTACAAGGTTTTGTTGGTGGCTCAACTCTACAAGGGTATGTTGGTGGTTTCAACTCTACAAGGGTATGTTGGTGGTTGAACTCTACAAGGGTATGTTGGTGGCTCAACTCTACAAGGGGATGTTGGTGGCTCAACTCTACAAGGATACGTTGGTGGTTCAAATCTACAAGGGTATGTTGGTGGTTCAGGTAAACAAAGGCGTGTTGGTGGTACAACTATACAAAGGGGATTTTGGTGGTTCAACTCTACAAGGGTATGTTGGAGGTTAAGCTATACAAGGGTATAGAGGCCGACCGAATTTCGGCTTCGGCTTCGGTTTCGGCGCCGAAAGTGGCCATTTTATCACTTTCGGCCAAGTTTCGGTTTCAGCCGAAACTGAAAAGTTAACTTTCGGCTTAATTTCGGTTTCGGACGAAAGAGAAAAGTTAACTTTCGGTTTTTCTTCGGTTTCGGCCGAAATTGACTTAGACTTTCGGCCATCCGGCCGAAAGTGAATCAGGTTTTCGGTCATTTAATACTCAGCGAAAGCGATATTTAACAACAAACTAAGCGACATTTAAGAACAAATTAAGCGATCTTTGAGAACAAACTAAACGATATTTAACAACAATCTAAGGGACATTTAAGAACAAACTAAACGATCTTTAAAACAAACTAAGCGATCTTTAATAACAAACTGAACGATCTTAAAGAACAAACTAAACGATTTTTAAGACCGAACTAAATGATCTTTAAGAACAAAACAAATTATCTTTAATAGTAAACTAAATGATTTATAAGAATAAACTAAGCTATCTTTAACAGAAAACTAAATGTTCTTTAGGAACAAACTAAAAGATCTTTAAGAACAAACAAATCGATCTTAGGAACAAACTAAGCGATCTTTATGAAAAAACTAAGCGATCTTTACAACAAATTAAGCGATCTTTAACAACAAACTAAGCGATCTTTATGAACAAACTAACCAATCTTTAAAAAAAAAAATAAAGCGATCATTAACAAAAACTTGATGATCTTTAACAACAAACTAAGCGATCTTTAAGAGCAAACTAACCAATCTTTAACAACAAACTAAACGATCTTGAACAACAAACTAAACGATCTTTAACAAAAAACTAAGCAATCTTTAAGAAAAACTTTAACAACAAACTAACCAATCTTTAACAACAAACTAAACGATCTTGAACAACAAACTAAACGATCTTTAACAAAAAACTAAGCAATCTTTAAGAAAAACTTTAACAACAAACTAAGCGATCTTTAACAACAAACTAAACGATCTTTAACAAAAAACTAAACGATCTTTAACAACAAACTAAACAATCTTTAACAGCAAACTAAACGATCTTTAACAGCAAACTAAGCGATCTTTAACAACAAACTAAGCAATCTTTAAGAAAAACTTTAACAACAAACTAAGCGATCTTTAACAACAAACTAAACGATCTTTAACAACAAACTAAACGATCTTTAACAACTAACTAAACAATCTTTAACAACAAACTAAAGGATCTTTTACAGCAAACTAAACGATCTTTAACAACAAACTAAGCGATCTTTATCAACAAACTAACCGATCTTTAAGAACAAACTAACCGATCAATAACAACCAACTAAACGATCTTTAGAAACAAATTACCTGATCTTTTAGAACCACATTTTTTAGAGACCCTGTTTAAAAAAATAATATTTTTCATTAATTTCCCCCACTCCCCCACTCCCCAATTTTTGCCAAATTTTCTCCTACCATAATAATTTTTTTTAAATGGTAAAGCAATTTAAATTACTTTTATATTAATATGGTAAAATCCAAAGTATTCATTAGATCAAGGGTCTCAAACTCAAATCATGGTTGGGGGGGGGGCGCAGGAGGTGGTGTCTGAATGAGAGTGGGCCGCATCAAGTAATCCACAAAAAAAGCGATTACAACTGTTACAATCTGTTCAACCTTTATAAATAACAATAAAACCATTAAGGGTTCTCAAGAACTACTCACTGTTGCCAGAGACCTGGCATATAAAAATAGTTAGAAACATAAAAAAAAAAAATCAGAATTAGACTAGGCGGTGAGATTCCACTGAAACCGTCGCGGAGAGTCACGTTATAGATATGAGAATGGGGGAAACGGGCCGGCGCATTTACACTAAACTTTTCTGTCATGTAGCGGGCCGCAAAATATCGTCATGCGGGTCACAAGTGGCTCGCGGGCCGCGAGTTTGAGAACCCCTATATTAGATGTTTATTTAACGACTATCTTATTTTTTATAAAAAGAATGTAAATATTGATATTTTCCCCCATCATTTTCGATGTATACGGAATGTATGCGGGAACGAATTTCAAAATATCTTAATATTTCATTTTCGGTTTCGGCTTCGGTTTCGATTTCGGCCGAAATTCATTTTTAGCTTTCGGCCTTTTTTCGGTTTCGGCCGAAAGTTATTTTTAAACGTTCGGCCTTTTCTCGGTTTCGGCCGAAAGTAATTTTAAACTTTCGGCCTATTTTCGGCTTCGGCCGAAATCGGAAAATCACTTTCGGTCGGTCTCTACAAGGGTATGTTGGTGGTTGAGCTGTTCAAGGGTATGTTGGTGGTTCAACTCTACAAGGATATGTTGGTGGTTCAACTATACAAGGGTATGTTGGTGGTTCAACTATACAAGGGTATGTTGGTGGTTCAAATCTACAAGGGTATGTTGACGGTTCAACTATCCAAAGAACTGTGTTTGCAAACGGTGCGTATCAAGAGATGTGTTAGTGGAAGTGGCAAAACAAAATTAGGGGTGTGGGGGTGAATGCGATGTGAATTTCGTATTATCAGCACGGTTGAAAAGTGTTGTTCATTCTATCAGTAACGACAGCAGAGCGCCCCCACCCCCCCCCCCTTCCTCGCCGTGACACCCACGGTTTGAAATCTCTGTTTTATAATAGCGTTTTTTCGAACTCATTCAACATCGTGATGAATTCATTCAAAACATTACTTAACTCATTCAACATCGTGATGAATTCATTCAAAACATTACTTAACTCATTCAACATCGTGATGAATTCATTCAAAACATTACTTAACTCATTCAACATCGTGATGAATTCATTCAAAACATTACTTAACTCATTCAACATCGTGATGAATTCATTCAAAACATTACTTAACTCATTCAAGGCATTGTCATACGTTGGCTACATTTCTTTGTAGCGTAAACTGGAGTGCAATCATGGGGGAACCGGACTGGACGACCGGATACGTGGACACATCCGATAGCGGCCACGTGGCTGTAGTCTCCAACATCTTATCCAACTTTGCCTGCTACGCGTTCACCAGGGCGGTCCTCACGTCTGCCCTGAGCCCGGCCGCGTTTCAAGTAAGTGGGAGCAACGGCTTCGTGAGTATCCCTAACTCATTTGTAGTTATCCATAACGCCATCGTAAGTATCCATAGCGCCATCGTAAGTATCCATAACGCCATCGTAAGTATCCATAACGCCATCGTAAGTATCCATAGCGCCATCGTAAGTATCCATAACGCCATCGTAAGTATCCATAACGCCATCGTAAGTATCCATAACGCCATCGTAAGTATCCATAACGTCATCGTAAGTATCCATAACGCCATCGTAAGTATCCATAACGCCATCGTAAGTATCCATAATCCCTTCGTAAGTATCCTTAACACCTTCCTAAATGGCCGCATTTAATCCTAAAATCCTTCCAAAGAGTTGAACGCCCATGGAGTAAACAAGTTGATTGATAGGAGTCTTCCTATTATTTTAAGTGTCGCTTACTCCCCTTTGCAGATTTAGGGCGCTGCCCATTAAGTACATCACGTAGTGTTTTGAAAAATAATCATAACATGTTTTTTTACACAAAAATTACAAAAGTAAAGCAAGACAATCTGTTAATGGATAACAAAAACACGACCTATTCTTATAAAGGCTTTTTTTTTTTAAGTTGAAACCAAACGCCAGTAAATCCCAATAACATTATAAAGACACGGTGTATCCTAAAACATTTATTACGATAATCCCAGCTAATCTGCTCATCTAATCACACAAAAAAACCAGGGCTGCGAGGAGACCACTGGAGTGATGGGAGATCTTGTGGACAACGACTGCGACGGCCGGGCAGACGAGGAACAACTGGACGGAGTAGGTCAGATTGGTTTTTTCTTCACACGTGTTCGATGGGAGTATGACGTCACGCAGTGGGTCGGATTGGGGAGGGGGGGCGGGAGGAGAAATCAAGGAGGGAGGCAGGATATTTGGTCAAGCTAAAAAATTTAAAAAAGAGGATGTGAATTGTTGGAAATCACTTTATGTACGGTATCAATGAAATAATCCATCGTGAAGTCAGTATTGTCATGAAGGAAGTGAGGCTTCAAGAATTCAAGACAAACGGGTGGCCAGGTTTTCGCGCTTGAGAAAATCTTAAAACTTCAAACTTATCTTAACCTGTCCTATTTTATGTTATCTTAATTTATCTTATTTGATCTAATCTTACCTTATTTTATCTTATTTTACCTTATTGCATTAAAGAAAAGTTTGTACTACATCGTCTCAAATAAGCGAATAATTGATACAATATGAATTCCCCTCTGTAGCAATATCGATAATGAGAAAAGCAACAATTTTTAAAAAAATAATTTTTACAGATAACGACAACGATACTAAAGTCGATGAAGACCTCGCGAGACTTGAAGGTAACGGGAACTGATAAAAATACAAGTCATTACTTTAGTTTAAACTTATATCTTAAAGTGTTCTCATTGCCTGAGACATCGTTATCTGAGCCCTCATTACATTAGTCCTCATTACCTCAGTCCTCATTACTTTAGTCCTCATTGCCTGAGACATCGTTATCTGAGCCCTCATTACATTTGTCCTCATTACTTTAGTCCTCATTACCTGAGTCCTAATTACCTGAGTCCTAATTACCTTAGTCCTTATTACCTTAGTCCTCATTACCTTTGTCCTCATTACCTGAGCCCTCTTTACCTTAGTCCTCTTTACCTTAGTCCTCATTACCTGAGCCCTCATTACCTGAGCCCTCATTAACTGCGCCCTCATTACCTGAGACTTGAATTACCCTCAAGATTTAAATTTTTACTCAACTAGGGGTAATGCATCCCTGTTTGCCGACCACCGCCTTTGACAGTATCGTCATTCGAACAGATTACCCTCGACCCCCCACCCTCTTTCCAGATATAAGCAGTGAAATGTTTCTTTTAACCTTCGTAACTTTTTAATTTTCCAGCTGCAGCTACGACTTCATCAAGAGAAAACTTCGCGAACAATACAAGTACGTTATACCATAGTTATACCATAGTTGTAACATAAAGTTACTGTAGTTATACATTTGATCTAACAAAAGTTCTGCTCTCAGAAACAGCCGGACACTGCAGTCTTTCAAAACTGAATTGAAAACACATCTTTTTCGCGCTCACCTGCTGGGGTGATGTAGATGTAGTCCACCTCCTTGTTTCCAAGGAGCCTGCTCATATTCCTCGATGTATATTGGCTTGTATTGTCCATTAGCTTGTATATAGATTTTGTATTGTTGCCTTTCGTATTTTATTGTGCCCCGTGCCTTAATTAGGGATGAAGCGTGTTTTTTTAAAAAAATGAACTTCATTGTTATTATTGCTTATGAGTAACTGTAACAGGTTAGTGTCTATACGTTTGCTCTCGCCTGTAGCTCCTCCGAGACGTGCTATTATATTTCATGTATTTAGATTAAACAAACCACACATCTACAGGCGCGTCTACCGCAGCAGGCAGCATCAAAACAGGGGTCCTCACAATCATTTGTTTTATGTAGCTGTGCAGTTTTGTCTTGTTCACCGTCTGAACAAGAATCAGTACAGGTTGCCGGGGGAGGGGTGGAGAGATAGGGGTTGGGGGCAGGAAAGGGAAGCGCGGTGGAGAGCGCCCCCCTTCCCCCCCCCCCCTCCCCTTGCCCCCTTTTTTTTTTTTTTTTTTTTTCTTTTTTAATTTTTGTTTGTTTTTTAAATTAAAAAAAAAAAAAAAAAAAAAAACAAAAANAAAAGAAGAAATTGCTAAAACTTTCCTTATAAAGGTCAAGTGAATAACTATATAACTATTACTTTTTAGTATCTCACGTCTGCAATCTGTAGCTTACCTACTGGTTGTAGTATCTCACGTCTGCAATCTGTAGCTTACCTACTGTTTGTAGTATCTCACGTCTGCAATCTGTAGCTTACCTACTGGTTGGAATGGGAAATCGTGTTCCCCTAAAATATAAATATTATTGCCCAATTTTTATTTTTTTTTTATTTTTTTTTTTTTTTTTGAAAACCCCAAGCCAAGGGTGCCGCCCATGACGGTCGTGTCTCATGTACTTTGCCATGTAATTACCTATTCATGATGAACCTTGACGCGGATACAAAATGACACGTATGAGTTGATCGAGATTTGAACAGAGCAACATTTAGAGCAGCGGTTCTCAACCTGTGGGTCGCGACCCCTTTGGGGGTCGCACAACCCTTTCCTAGGGGTCGCCGAAGACCACCTGAAAACACATGTACTCTACTGTTATGAAGAAGCAAAGAACATGATTTTGTGGCTAGGGGTCGTCACAGCACGGGGAACTGTATTATAGGGTCGCGGCATTAAGAAGGTTGAGAACCAATGATTTAGAGGATCAAAACCTAGTGTCACAACAGCTTTTGTTTGACTTGTTAACCTGATTAGTCTGTTGGGGGGGGGGGTGAAATACCCTGGATCTTTACTCTCACGTCAGAATGCAAGAAGATAAATACAATGGTCTCTAAATTCTCATGCCAGAATGCAAGGAAGATAAATACAGTGTTTTCTAATTTCTCAGGTCAGAAATCAAGGGAGATAAAAAAAGACAATGCTTTCTATGTTCTAATGTCAGAATGCAAGGGAGATCAAACAGTTCCCCCTCTGAATTCTGATGTCAGAATGCAAGGGAGATAAAAAAAAAAACAGTTCTCTCTAAATTCGCATGTCAGAATGCAAGGGAGATAAAACAGTTCTCTCTAAATTCTGATGTCAGAATGTAAGGGAGATAAAAACAGTTCTCTCTAAATTCTCATGTCAGAATGCAAGGGAGATGAATGCCAGACAATCTGCCCATACTGTACAGACGAATGCGAGATAACCACAAGGGCTTGCGACTCATGCACTGCAGGGTTCAAGAATCCTGAGATCGGATGTTTTAGAGGTTAGTGTTTACATACATACATACATACATACATACATACATACATACATACATACATACATACATACATACATACATACATACATTGTATGTATGTATGTATGTATGTATGTATGTATGTATGTATGTATGTATGATACATACATACATACATACATACATACATACATACATACATACATACATACATACATACATACATACAACATACATACATATACATACAGTTATAGATGAATCGAACAGTGACACTTGCTGCGAGAGTTGTTGGCGCATACATATTTTATCATAATAAGGTGAATCTAAAAAAAAAAAAAGGCAAATAAATACGAATTTTTTTAATTGTCAAATTGTACGTCACCCAGACTTATTTAAAAAGCCATCTTGGATTTGACCAACACATGTCGTCTGATGTCTTGTTATATTTATTATTATTTAAATACATATAATATTTATTGTTATTTATATTAAATCATCCTTTTTTTCTAAATCCCGTTACATATTTTTTTAATTATTTTAATCCCATTACATATGTATTATTATTGTAATACAATTATTTATCTATTATTATTTAAAGCACATTATTATATTTATTATTGTTTAAATCCTATTATATATTTATTATTATTTTAATCCGATTATATATTTATTATCATTAAAATCCCATTATTTTTTATTATTGTTTAAATCTCATGACATATATATTAATATTTAAAACCCATTATAAATTTATTATTATTTAAATTACATTACATATCGATTATTATCTCCCCTCTCCCCTATTTAATACTTTTTGTTATGTATTTTTTTTTAAATCCCAATTGTATAAATATTAATCATCCGAACTCCGATTATATAATCATACAGAATGTGACATTTACGAATACGGAGAAAACTGCGTCAAGTCGTGTTTTGTCAATTGCGGTCGCAACTGTCTGAATAAAAAAACTGGAGAGTGCCCTAAAGGTGAGCCGGCTGTTACCATGGAAACAATTGTGGTTTTCTAGAACGCTAAGCATGGCTTGCCAGGGCCGTTCAGTATATATATATATATATATATATATATATATATATATATATACAT
>CAXITT010000365.1:164754-174771 GCA_964033795.1 Lymnaea stagnalis | reverse complement strand
GGGGGGGGGGGTTGGGGGGGGGGGGGTACTTGGATAGTTTGATAGTCACGTTGACATTTTCGAAGCAGAGTATCCTAGAGAGGATACCTCGTGACCTACCGGTAGGCACTTTTGGAAGGAGAGTCTGTTCATTGGGGTTGCATTTCACAATGTTGTTTCACCTGACTAGTTTGTTCTCGTCTTTCACAGATTATATGAAATATACCTTACTGCTGTTGCTTATATTACCGTTGGGACTAGTAGTCTGGGCCATGTAGGTAAATATATGTCATATATATATATATATATATATATATATATATATATATATATATATATATATATATATATATATATATGTGTGTGTGTGTGTGTGTGTTTTATATATATATATATATATATATATATATGTGTGTGTGTGTGTGTGTGTTCTGTAAATATATATTCTGTAAATATATTATTTGTAAATATATTATCTGTATATACATGCTCTGTTGATGTATGAATATGTTCTGTAAATTTATATTCTGTATATATATGTTCTGTAAATATATGTAATGTAAATATATTTCATGTAAATAAATGCTCTGTAATTATATATGTTTTGTAATATATATCCTGTAATAAATATATGTTCTGAAAATATATGTGCTGTAAATATATATTCTGTGAATATTTGTATGGCAAATATATGTTCCATTAATATATGAATATATTCTCTGTGAATAGTTGATATGTAAACATATGTTCTGTGAATATATGTTCTGTAAATATATGTTCTGTGAATATGAGTTCTGTAATCATACATTCTGAAAATATATGTCTTTAAACGTATGCCATTATATGCTCTGTCAATTTTACATCTGAATGTGTGTTTATATCACGTGATATCTACCTTGCAATTAAAAGACTTTTTAAAAAGTACGGCCCCATCCTATCTTAATGTTGTTGTTTTTTTCATCGAAAAATTTACCGGCATGGAATTATTGACAGTGAATTTAGTGGAGACAAAAACACCGAGAATGCATTTCGTTCAATTTTCCTGACATAGAACTTAAAAACAAAATCATATTTTGCAGTAATTGTTATTATTTTTGACAAAATAAAAAAAGGATTACACGACGATGAATCTTTATCCTCAGGGAAAAAAGACCCCAGGAGGAAGACTCTAGTCTAATTGCCTCCGTGAAGTCGTTCTCTATTGTGAATCTGTTTGACGAAACCGTCAAAGGAAGAGATGAAGTCGAAAGAGAAGTCATGCAGTTGATGACCATATCCGACCACAAGAGAGACAAATGACGTCGACAGTTTACTTCCGGTTCGCTCCCCATCTTCGATTCGCAGACGTGCCCCGCATTATTTGACCCTTTCGCTAATTTCTTTTTTCTCCAAATATTATTGTATTTTACTAAGTTAAATATCATTGTAAATAAATTAATCAATATTTTAAAAAAAATCAATTTGTTGATCGTTAAAGAAAGTTAAGTGACGCGATGAAGACGCGTGAAGTATTCACTGGCTCCGGAGCAGACAGGGTGAGATCAACCGAAACCACTCCCTTTCAGACTGTCTACTTTCAAGATCTCGTTTCCAGTTGGTTTAGTAGGGATGACCATGGGCGCCCGCAGAAAACATTCTAGGGGGGGGGGGCAAGAATCGATTAACTTTCCAGGGGGGGCAAACAAATTTTAGTAATGTTTTAATGCAGTTTTAATTTACTTTAGCGTATTTGTATGGTGAACGAACGGACAGGACATCAGCTTAGTTACTTTCTCTTTATTTTCTCTTTACTTTAATACATTTTTTGTCTATTTTTGTCTAAAAAAAATTTATCCAATCAATCCAGGGGAGGGGGGCAAGTGCCCCACCTTGCCCCTACCTGCGGGCGCCCATGGGGATGACGTATTCTGGCCTTTCCTTAAAACAATGCCACGCAAAGTTTGCTCAGCTGGGATGACGTATTCTGACGTCTCCTTAAAACTTTAAAACAATGATCTGCGTATATTATATATAATGCAACGGAGCGTGTTCACTTCACCGACTAAGATTAGTAGCGTCATGTTGATAGATATGTAGGAAAAAAAACAGAAAGAAGAACTAACAAATTCATTGCTATCATCTTTTTAAACACGAGATTTTTTTAAAGATATCACTTGTGTTCCCCCGAACCCCCCTTTTTTACTCCCCAACCCCATCTTTTCGATGTGGGAAATAAAATACTTTATTTTTAATACGCATGTTTTTGTCTTTCTCAATTTTATGTTACGGAAATTATTTGTAGGCTTTAAGAAGAAAATTCGTAGAACTGATTACCACGGATGCTCATTGCTTATACACAAATGTGTAAATCAAAGGGAAGATAAAACACATACAATTTTTTTTAAATGTCAAAGTAACCTCATGCATTTTCTCTAGGAACATGTCATCAATCGTATGGCATCTAGGGCACTCTATCGACATGTCCTATAACAATATGTCCTACAGCTAAATGTCCTCTAGCGCAATGTTCAGTGGGCAAATATCATCTTGCCTGATGTCCTCTACCCGCATGTCATCTGGGCATATGCCATCTAGCCATTTGCCTCTAACGAAAAGCCCTCTCGTCACATGTCCTTTAGCCAAATGCCCTCTATCCGCCTAGCCTCTAGCCACATGTGGGGTAGCCATATATCCTTTAGTCACGTGTCCACCAGCCACATATCCACTATAGCCACTTGTCCACTAGTCGTATGTGCACTAGTATGTGTACTAGCCACATGTCCACTAGTTGATTGTTAGCTAGCCACATGTCCACTAGCCACATGTCCCCCGACTTCCACGGTGGATTTCTTCTTGTTAAAATAAGTCCCCAGCATAACAATGTTTTTAATTTTTACCGATTCCATTCATGTCCTTAGAATCGTCAGACCACATCGTATTATTTAGAATCAATGGAAAGCTTATTTCTCAAAATTTAGATAAATATAGCTTCCTGCGACTTTAGAATCGTTGAATCTTTTTCAAAATGGTGGGGGTTTTTTCTGATCTAATTATAGGGTCACATCATTTCTGACGCATCAAGCCTGAAATTTTAATCACGGACACATTTGGATTGATTACATGTATGGAAAATGTACATGTGATCGGCTATCCTTTATGAAATTCGGTTTGACCGAGCAGTGTGTGCTCTGTAACTATACAATTTATCAACTTGGAGTCACCCTCTGGGATGGTGTCACCCGGTGCGGTCCACCCCCCCTCCCCTCCCCTCCCCCCCCCCCACCTGACTAGCTACGCCACTGTAAATAGCAATAAGTGGAAACAAATAATTTAAAAAAAACTATCGAGCTGCGTGCGTCGCGCATGCATGACGGTTAACTCAGGTAAACACAAAAAAGGTTGTTTTTTTTTTCGAAGGCGACTCAATCAATAAAGAGCCACGGGTATGGTGTAGGTCTGTCTATAGGACGATCTGTAAGTCTTTCTTTAGGACTATTGTTTAAAGGTCGGCAGGTAGGGTGCAGGACTGTCTTGTAGGACTATTGTTTAAAGGTCGACAGGTAGGGTGCAGGACTGTCTTGTAGGACTATTGTTTAAAGGTTGAGAGGTAGGGTGCAGGACTGTCTTGTAGGACTATTGTTTAAAGGTCGAAGGTAGGGTGCAGGACTGTCTCGTAGGACTATTGTTTAAAGGTCGACAAGTAGGGTGCAGGACTGTCTTGTAGGACTATTGTTTAAAGGTCGACAGGTAGGGTGCAGGACTGTCTTGTAGGACTATTGTTTTTAGAAAATGTGACGTCAACTCTTTATTTGTGTAACACTTTGGCCCACCGGGTATATTCTCAAAATATCCGCACTCGGTGTAAAAAAAAAATCTGCACCAAGTTAAGCCCTAGCTTTAAAATTCTGAGCTTTATTAAAATAGATTTTATAATCATTTCTAGAGAAAAAAATAATAATCTTTTAAATTTTAATCTTAATCTGATTTTTCTTTTTTTTTTTTGGTAGTCTTTTTAATCTCTGTTTTTATGGAGCTAGATTAAGCGCGGAAAACAAAATAAAATACATAATACCACGTGACAGACAACCAGCACCAATTGCGCGGTATTCTTAATGGAATCATTTTTTCCTGGTTCAATGTCGTGATCCACGGTTTTGTCCCGGAGAGAAAATATCAGCGTAATCTCTTCATATTGGCCTGCGGGTAGTTCATACGAACTCTCTTCTAACGAAGCGTTCATCAGTTTATACCGGGAGTTCACGCTGTAGCCGCTGGTTAGGACTTCGGCTGGGTCAAGTAGCCTCAGGGTCAGTTCTTGCTTGGTATAGGACCAGGATCCCAGCTGAATGCGACACGTTGCCCCGGAAAGAGACGTGAGGTTTTGGAGGTCACACGAAAAGCGCATGCGCTGCCTCGTTTTCCAGATGAGATGGCCTTCTTTGGTGACCTTGCCATTGTTGGGGGAAACAATCTCAGCTGCGCCGTCTTCTATCGTTATGTCAGGGCGCCACATGTAATGGATTGGCACGACAATCTGGAATGACAAGAAATGACAATCTGGAATGACAGGACATGACAATCTGGAATCACGAGCAACGACAATCTGGAATGACAAGAAACGACAATCTGGAATGACAGGAAACAACAATCTGAAATGACAAGAAACGACAATCTGGAATGACAAGAAACGACAATCTGGAATGACAGTACGCGACAATCTGGAATCACGAGCATCGACAATCTGGAATGACAAGAAACCACAATCCGGAATGACAAGAAACGATAATCTGGAATGACAAGAAACGACAATCTGGAATGACAAGAAACGACAATCTGGAATGACAGGAAACAACAATCTGAAATGACAAGAAACGACAATCTGGAATGACGAGAAACGACAATCTGGCAAAATTTGACGCAAATTTTATGAAAATTTGATCGTATGAATTGAGCAATAGTAAGACAATAAATGAATAGTAAAAAGAGAAACTTTTTTTTTTTTAAAAAGGCCATTTACCAGAAAGCGGCGAAACGCACTTAAAATTAGAAAAGTAATTTACATTTATTTCAAAATCCGCTTATCTAAAATTTCTTTTTAGACTCATTTGAAATGTAAACAAATTCAACACGTCATATCCTCTCCGTGGCATATTTCAGCTAATCATCTTTACAGGGTGCGTTTTAAGGTCGAGAGGTGCCAGTAAAATGGTTCTTACGTATCCACACATGCTGTACTCTTCTTGGTCCCAGGCGTACTCTGTGTTGGACCACATCGCTGTCTGAAACAGCAGAACCTCCACCTAGTTGATCCCGATGTCAGCCGTGACGATGTCCTCGAAGCTGTACCTCAGGAACACTGGCAACGGCCCTTCCCGTTGTGGGATGACTTCACTGGGGGGAAACGAACCCCTGGTCTTGAACAGATCTTGGGCTAAACGTCGTCCGACTTCGCCACATGTTAGCACAGCTGTCAGAATTGGATGAATGGATGGAGAAAAAAAAATTCCACTTTTAAATTACGATAAAAAATTAAACCATTGGCTAAATTATAGAGCCCCGTTAACAGAAAGCCAGTAGTTATTATTATTTATTGAATTGTTATTCTTTTTAATCTAGATCAAACATGACCTCCAACGAAGTGATTTTCAACCCCCCGCCCCCCTCCCTACCTTTCCTCGCAAAATACGTCCGCTTTACTGATATTTTGAGAAGCACTGCCTTAAGGAATAACAGTGGTTGTAACTAGGGACCTCCAAAACCTATGTTTAATTGTTTTAAAGATGTTTCTCCAAGTTTTGTCACATTGACAAATACTATGTAGCTCTGCCATTTAAAAAAAAAAAAAGGTTAGCAAATTTGAGAACCGACCTCGGCTTGAGGCAAGTGTCACGCGGTCCTTGAAGACGCTCATAAGGTGAAACCTGTGAATAGCACAATCTCCCATTTGTTTTGACATCATTGAGAAACGACCTAAAGTGGTTCCATTTTTAAAGGGTTCGTGCTATTCGCGGGTCAAGCCAGAAGGGTGATCATGCACGATGACAAGAAATAAGAACAGACATGAACACTGAAAATGAGAAGAGATGAGAAAACGCGCAGGGACGTGCATGAATGCGGAACGATGTCGGAAACAAAGACACATCAAGATTTTGATATGTTCAAACATTCTTCACGCAGTCCTTTTACGTCAACGTGAATAATTACGTTGTTTGAAAAATTCTGTCATGAAACTCCAACCTAAAGAATGTGTACACGGGCATCGCCGCTGTCTACAGCGTTGTTTGAGTTATGCGTTTGCAAAATGTACACACAGTTTCCACGGCTCCTCCACAATACAACCACCCCTCCCCCCACCACGGCTCCTCCACAATACAACCCCCCCCCCACCAGTCTCGTCGCAAATCTCTCCAACCTAAAGAAAGTGTACACGGGCATCGCCGCTGTCTACAGCGTTGTTTGAGTTATGCGGTTGCAAAATGTACACACAGTTTCCACGGCACCTCCACAATTCAACCACCCCTCCCCCCACCACGGCTCCTCCACAATACAACCCCCCCCCCACCAGTCTCGTCGCAAATCTGACAACACGCTGTTTCATACTGACTTTTTAGAAACACGCAAAGGCGCAACATTGCTACACCTACCAGGTAGCACTAGGTACACCATTGCTACACCTACCATGTATCATTAGGCACAACATTGCTACACCTACCACGTAGCACTATACACAACATTGCTACACCTACCAGTAGCACTAAACACAACATTGCTACGCCTACCAAGGACACACTAGGCACACCATTGCTACACCTACCAGGTAGCACTAGTCACATCATTGCTAGACCTACCTTGCAGCACTAAGTCCCTAGACCAGGGGTCGGCAACCTTTTCAGACGGAAAAGCCAAAAGTTACAATTTACCAAATTTCCCAGTTTTTAAAGAGCCACTAACATTTTTATTTCAATATAATTATTAATATTTGCGCATTGAACTGGAGAGCCGCATCTTGAAATCAAAAGAGCCGCAGGTTGATGACCCCTGCCCTAGACACATGGCTAGTCCGACCTGGCAGAACTAAATCACTAAACATAACATTTCTAGTCCTACCTTGCAGCCTGGCAGCACTAGGTCACTAGACACAACATTGCTTGTCCTACCTGGCAGCACTCGAGCCATTAGACACAACATTGCTAATCCTACCTGGCAGCACTCTAGGTCATTAGACACAACATTGCTAGTTCTACCTGGCAGCACTCTAGGTCATTAGACACACCATTGCTAGTTCCACCTGGCAGCACTCTAGGTCATTAGACACAACATTGCTAGTTCTACCTGGCAGCACTCTAGATCATTAGACACAACATTTGCTAATCCTACCTGGCAGCACCAGGCACAAAGTAAGAGCGCAACCTCCGTGTACCGCCATCTTAAAGTTATAAGATAATCTCATGAGTTCCTGAAGTCTGCAAACAGTACAGTAAAAAATGAACGAAAGAATAATATGACTTTTATTTCCTGACCTCGATTCGGAGAATGGTATGTGTGGAACAGTGAACCCAACATTTTTTTTTTAATAAATAGAACCGTGAAAAGGTCAAAATGTTCGTCCTACCCCCACTCCACCCCCACCCTACCCCACCCCACTCCAACCCCACTCCACCCCCAGAAGTGGAAACATACTAAAACAGCGTACGGCTGACTTGAGAAGAAGTTTTGGGAAACTTTCTTTAAAAAAAGAATTTAAAAAAGTGTTTCATGTTCTCACAGTGAGAATGAGCTCTTCTTTAGATCTACCAAACGAGAAGAAACCAAACCAAACCAAACCAAACGAGAAGAAACCACACCAAACCAAACCAACTTTTAAAAAAGAAATTGCATTATCTCGGTTTCTGATCGTTGAGGTAGAATAATTGCAAAAACAACTTCTTAAAATTAAATTTGGGGATGTAGGGTGGGGTGGGAGGAGGGGGGGTGGTAAGAGTACATGAGCTCTTTTTGAATTCTGTCTGAAAGACGGTTATCTGCGGTTAACAGGGGGACTGTTATCTACGGTAAACAGAGGTGCTTTGTACAAGTGCAACCAAAAAAAAAATAATAAAAAAATTAAATAATAATAATTTAAAAACCGGTAGTTATTATTTGATTTAATTAGACATTAAATTTTGTGTGTGAAATGTAACTGCCAATTGATTTGGAAATATATTTTTTTCATAGTATTTAAGTGTTATTTTAAATTTTTTTTTTTTTTTTTTGTTGTATGTTTGGCGAAAGTCGAGCTTTATTTTTCTTTTGTTTTCCCTTTGAAGGCCTTTACTACTTAAGGATATCATTTGTTAGGAAGCTTACGCGTCTTGTCCTTCCAAACGATTCTTTATTTCAAATACTTCTTTAAAGTTTCAAGCTTATTTTCTTAAGTCTTTTAGGCGTAAAGATTTTCTTTTCTTCGAAATTCTAAGGAACAATTGTTTAATTACTGCATTATTAAACTTCCAATTTTGCTTAAAAATGGCCGTGACTCGATCTTTATCTATTTCGCCCGCTTGTGCTCGCGCAGTTTGTGCACTCTTAGCTCCTGACCTAAAAATAGGGGTGATATATTTGAAACGAGGTTAACTATACACTTCTCGCGTGACTCGAGTTCACCTTTTTAAAACTTACTTTTTAGTGGTGTATCGACATTCGACAGTGGCATACGTTGAGACTGACTCTACGCGTGTTCCAGTACACAGGAAATAAGAAACATTTCGTTTGTTTGAAAATTAGATTAACGCGTTTTGAGTTTAGCCACCAGACAAATCCAGATGGAGCATGCAATGGTGCAGGAAATGATGCATGAAATGGTGCATGAAATGATACATGAAATTTTGCATGAAATGATGCATGAAATGATGCATGAAATGATGCATGAAATGATGCATGAAAGGATGCATGAAATGATGCATGAAATGATGCATGAAATGATGAATGAAATGATGCATGAAATGATGCATGAAATGGTGCATGAAATGATGCATAAAATGATACATGAAATGATGCATGAAATGATGCATGAAATGATGCATGAAATGGTGCATGAAATGATACATGAAATGATACATGAAATGATGCATGAAATGATGCATGAAATGATGAATGAAATGATGCATGAAATGATGCATGAAAGGATGCATGAAATGGTGCAGGAAATGATGCATGAAAGGATGCATAAAATGCTGAATCAAATTATGCATGAAATGATGCATGAAAAGGTGCATGAAATGATGCGTCGCGCGCTGTCATCTAGACACGAAAAATGCGCGTATAATTTAGTCCTTACATGTTAGGCTTACATCTGATTTCAACGAAACGATTCCTTGGATTTCTCAAACACAAAAAAGTATGCTGTCAGCAGGCCCGCGCCTAGGAAATTCTGCTCCCCAGGCAGCTGACAGAGTTCGTCGGGCCCATTTCGTGTTTCAAACATGTGCGTACATTTGAAAAACTCGAAAAATGGGTGGGCCCCAATCTAGCTCGGGCCCCTGACAAGTGCGATGGATGTCTCCCACCTAGTTGCAGGCCTGCTGTCAGTTCCATACTCTGGAGGGTGTTGCTCAAACTCCTCAAAGTCCTTTTGGGTGGCTTTCTTATTTTTTTCTATTGCAGCTGTTGCAGTTGTTTTTTATTTGTTTTTTTCGCCATCTGGTTATTTACTAGGTATACTTTGTGTCAATTCACTTCATACAGTTCACGTGTGTGGCGTATGTCATTAGCCAGCCGCACATGGACTGTTGAGAACGTTTGAACATCTCACTCCCACCATCTCACTCCCACCATCTCCCTCCCACCATCTCACTCCCACATCTAACTCCCACCATCTCACTCCCACATCTAACTCCCACCATCTCACTCCCGCCATCTCACTCCCGCCATCTCACTCACACATCTCACTCCCACCATCTCACTCCCACCATCTCACTCCCACCATCTCACTCCCACCATCTCACTCCCACCATCTCACTCCCACCTCTCCCCCCCACCATCCCACCCCCACCCTCTCACCCCCACCATCTCACTCCCACC
>CAXITT010000365.1:76975-164690 GCA_964033795.1 Lymnaea stagnalis | reverse complement strand
CATCTCACTCCCACCATCTCACTCCCACCATCTCACTCCCACCATCTCACTCTCACCATCTCACTCCCACCATCTCACTCCCACCATCTCACTCCTGCTTATCCCTCCCACATCTTTCGCCCGCCATCTCACTCCCACCATCTCACTCCCACCATCTCACTCCCACCATCTCACTCCCACCATCTCACTCCCACCATCTCACTCCCACCATCTCACTCCCACCATCTCACAGTGGTATCTCAGCAAACCTCCAAGGCTCACTCTGGCCATTATTCTACGTATCAACCGCTGTCGACAATATACCTTCTTAAGATTTGGCTGAATACTTGTTTGTAGTGTACAATTTCCTCACACACAAGAAAAAGCACCGGTCGTATGAGTTTTAGAAAGTTACCATGGAAACAGTGTATGGCCCAACAGCAAATTAATTTGTTTGGCCACCTGGTCATAATGCATGTCAAAGGAACTTCAGTGCGAGCAGGTTGTTTGACATTACAACAACAGTGACAGGCATTCCGGTTTCAGGACCAGATGAAGGCCACGCCGTCCGGTGGATCGACTGTCCAACGTCCATTATATAAGCCTCGCTTCAGCTATTCGTAAACTGTACCTCCAGAAATGCCCTCTCCGGTCGAAGTGGACAGAAATAGAAGAAGAAAAGAAGAAGACCGTGGAACAAACAAACAAAAAAAAGACTTGTCAGTTCTCAAGTTCTCCATATCCAGACGAAGAGACAGACGAATGGATAGAAGAATGGTCAGTCTAAATGAGAACAAAACTTGATTTTACTTCAGATACCCACGGACAAATAACTCTCCAAATCTCTGTACAAACTTCACATCATTATTGCATCCATTGGCGCGAAGGATTTTTTTTTGGTATCCCATTAATAGTTCGGAAATGTCCGATTAATTCTTTCAAACGAAACCTCCTTGACGTCATTAAACGATTGACGTAAATTTTGACATAGAAACCGCAGAAGCAAGCTCATTGAGAAAAGGAAGAAAAAAAAATAACAACCATTTGTCCACTCTGCTTCGAATCACAATAAAAAAAAAATTACTTGGCATTTTAGTCTGTGGACGCTGAGCCTGTTTCACGTAGTGTTGCCGACAGTCCAGAGTTTTACTAAAACTCTAAAAATCTTGGGAAAAATTGACTTGAATTCGGACCCGCCAGCAGAGAACCACTAGCCAGAATGAGAGAAATCGTACATTTCCAAGTTGGACAAGGTAGGTGGCGCAACTTGTTTATGTTTTAGGTAATTCAACATATAACCCTAGACCGGGTATATAAATATATATACCAAACCCTAAACCTACCCCAAACCCTAAACCTTTCCCTGAGCCTAACCGGAACCCTAAAGCTATAAAGTTAAATAAACACGCAAATGACGTCATGGCGCGAACTGTCTTCTTTAGCCTTCTGGGTACAGCGACTTTGCTAGCGATGTATCACGGGTCACCCATGCAACTATCTTGTTACAGGGGGAAACCAGATCGGCGGAAAGTTCTGGGAAGTGGTCTCAGACGAACACGGGATCGACCCCACAGGGACCTACCACGGGGACAGTGACCTGCAGCTGGAGAGGATCAATGTCTACTACAACGAGGCTACGGGCGGGAAATACGTGCCCCGGGGCATCCTCGTCGACCTGGAGCCAGGTAGCGTCAACTGGCACAGCTTTTCTTGTGTATGCAGTAATTGTATTCATGCCATGTACCAGGCCTGCACAACATACGGCCCGCGGGGTCGCATGCGGCCCGCCAGCACCCACTTTGGGGCCCGCGAAGAAACTCAAAATTCTTTATTATTATTATTTTATTAATAGTTTCGCCCACCCCCCCCCTTCGGGTTTTTTTATTTTTTTTTTTATAGTTTCCCCCCCCCCCCCCCCCTCCGGGTCCTATTTTCTTTCTGCCCTCCCAAGTTTTTCATAAAGCATTACGACACGCCTTACATTTTAAGTTGTGCAGGCCTGCCATTGCCATAGACGAATGAAAACTCGTTGTGTCTTTATATTAGTATGGGTCATAAATGTGAAAACTATTAGTGTGTTCTTATTTGTAGAGGTCATTTAGTATTGAGTACATACATTTAAAAGCTATTAGTGTGTTCATTGTAGCAGGGGTCCTTTTGTATATCAATTTGAAAACTCTCCTTGTCTTCATGCTATTGGGGTTCACCTTGCACACATGTGTCCCAACAGAGTAAAAGGCGGAGCAACTCTATACTAATCCTTTGCTGAGTGTTTTACGACCACACCAGGATGTCTTCTTTAGACATTCCTCCTCAGTGGCATCAATTCGGACAATACTGGATCCTCTAATTCTCTACAGAAAAGATGTCCAATGACAAATCCATCGTGACAGGGGGGGGGGGGGGGGGGGGGGGGGGGGGGGGGGAAGCCTTGGCCCATCTTAACCTGGCCACCCTCCCTGAACTTGTTTATTCTCCTCGTCTAGTGACATGTGCAATTTTTCCGGATAGTTTGGAAGCGTTGTAAGCCTCAGACTTTGTCATGAGAGGGGCGATGAGGATAATTTGTTATAACGGCGTCTTGTAAGCTTTGTCGTTATACTGTTTGCAGGGACGATGGACAGCATTCGATCTGGCCCCTTTGGTCAGATTCACAGACCGGACAACTTCATATTTGGTCAGTCAGGGGCCGGAAATAACTGGGCGAAAGGTCACTACACGGAGGGGGCAGAACTCGTCGACTCTGTTTTGGACGTGGCAAGGAAAGAGGCGGAGTCGTGCGACTGTTTACAAGTAAGTGGGAGGTGGAGTCTTGAGTGGCTGTTTACAATTAAGGGGTGGGGGTGGTGGGGGAAGTCTTCTGTGACTGTTTACAAGTAAGTGGGAGGCGGAGTCTTGTGTGACCGTTTACAAGAAAGTTGGAGGCGGAGCCTTGTGACTGTTTATAATTATGCTGGAGGCGGAGTCTTGTGTGACTTTTATAAGTTAAGTTGGAGGCAGAGTCTTGTGTGACTGTTTACAATTATGTTGGAGGCGGAGCATTGTGTGACTGTTTACAAGTAAGTTAGAGGCGGAGCCTTGTGTGACTGTTTACAATTAAGTTGGAGGCGGAGTCTTGTGTGACTGTTTACAAGTAAGTTAGAGGCGGAGCCTTGTGTGACTGTTTACAAGTAAGTTAGAGGCGGAGCCTTGTGTGACTGTTTACAATTAAGTTAGAGGCGGACCTTTGTGTGACTGTTTATAAGTAAGTTGGGTTCTTTTAAAAGTTAAAAAAAAAAAAGAAATAGATGGTCTGAGGCAGTCCGCTGACGTTGGAAGCTAAACGGCTACGACCCTTTCCATGTTAAATTAATGCAGTGAGATATAATGATGTTCAATAAGTTAAAGACCGTTTTGAAAATGTCTATACATCGTATTAATACATCTTAATGATTTAATACATGCTACAAAATATCATTGGTACGAATTTGACCCCCCCCCCCAAAAAAAAAATAAAAAAATATGTATATTTTCTTTCATTTAAGGGAAATAAAATTGGTTAAAATATAAGATCACCGAATATAAAAAGGAAGTGGATAATTATCATTATTAAAAAAAATGACCAACAATTTACAAATGTCAACCATTGACTGATTGTATCATCAGGGGTTTCAACTCGCCCACTCTCTCGGCGGTGGAAGCGGATCTGGCCTCGGCACTCTCGTCATCAGCAAAGTCAGGGAGGAATACCCGGACAGGATCATGACCACGTACTCCATTGTACCGTCCCCTAAGGTCAGTTTTTAGCCACAAACAGACGTTGTAGTTATTAGTGGCTGAAGGCAGCAAGGGGTTGCCATGCCAACAGTTCGTTGGACATTGCCACCTCCCCCCCCCCCCACCATAAATAAATTATTTGTACGAAATAATTCCGTGTGAATTTCAGGGGTGTTTCTGGAGAAAAAAAAATTGTTGGACATTGCCACCTCCCCCCCCCCCAACCATAAATAAATGATTTGTACGAAATAATTCCGTGTGAATTTCAGGGGGGTTTCTGGAGAAAAAAAAATCAGATTCCCTTGGGGGCATTTGAAAGAAATGTGAACTGGAGTTCTCAGCATGTGTGGGATTTTTTCCCCTCGATTGCTTTAAGCTTGTATTATAACAAACAGGAGAACTTAAGAATGTTTGATGCCATACTATAAACTTTACGATACAAGCAGGATTGTACGTCTTATCAAATAGTTACATACGTGATAGAGGGTACGTCTTATACTTATGTTGATAATAATTTTTCATAAATGTCGCTAATGTTGGTCATATTGAAATGTGTCTGTGAGGAAAAAAATAAATGAAGATTAATTTTTTTTTTCGTGTCTTTAATGTGTTTGAGTTTTCAATACTGAATCAGTGAGACTACTTTCAGGTGTCTGACGTGGTAGTGGAGCCGTACAACGCAACCCTCTCCATTCATCAGCTCGTCGAAAACACGGATATGACGTATGTCATCGACAACGAGGCGCTGTACGACATCTGCTTCAGGTGGGAGGCTCTTCAAATCCTAATTTTGAGGATGGCCACGTTGATCAGTACATAAAGCAAAGTTGCACAGTGTTAAAAGCAAAGTTGTACAGTGCATAAAGCAAAGTTGCAGTGCAAAAAGCAGAGTTGTACGGTGCATAAAGCACGATTGTACAGTATAAAAAGCAAAAGTTGTACAGTATAAAAAGCAAAAGTTGTACATTATATAAAAGCAACATTTTACAGTACATAAAGCAAAGTTGCAGTCAATCCAGCGTTAGATTTACCCCTTGACCCAAACTACTAAGAGAAAAAATATTTACTCTAGCGCATACGAATAATTTAACGTCATTCTTGTATCACGTGATAGATGTTGTGGTGGCCAACTCGAGTTGCTCTGTCGAGGCGAAGACGCCGTTCTTTCTAATTTCAAATTTAAAAAAATAAATAAACGATAAAATATACAATATCAGCACTGAAGATGTTTTCATTTACTTATATATGTATATTAAAAAATTTAAACCTTGCCAATGTCTTTATCAGGACCTTAAAACTCACCACCCCGACGTATGGAGACCTAAATCACCTGATATCGGCGGCCATGTCTGGCATCACTACCTGCCTCAGATTTCCTGGACAGCTGAACTGCGACCTCCGCAAGATGTGCGTTAACATGGTTCCGTTCCCAAGGCTGCACTTTTTCATCCCGGGCTTCGCACCGCTGACCTCGCGGGGCTCGCAGCAATACCGCGCCATTACGGTACCGGAACTGACGCAACAGATGTTTGACGCGAAAAACATGATGGCTGCCTGTGACCCCAGACACGGAAGATACCTGACAGTGGCTTGTATGTTTAGGTGAGTCACGTGTAATGGTAGATCCAGGCATCATCTGATAGAAAACTTAATGATAAGGGAAATTAATGAGGCTTCGGACTAATCAGTTACCGAGTTTCTTTCTAGAACAGTGGTTCTCAACCTTCCTAATGCCACAACCTTTAATACAGTTTCTCAGTTTGGGTGACCCCAAACCATAAAATTATTTTCTTTCCTATTTCATAAATATGTGTTTTCCGTTGGTCTTAGGCAACCCCTGTATAAGGGTAGTTCGACCCCGAAAGGGGTCGCGACCCCACAGATTGAGAACCGCTTTTCTAGAAAAACAGACAATATGAAAATTGCATTTTTTTTCTAAGTTTTTCTTGAAAAGCGGACCTCTTACTGGCATATAATAGTACTCAGTTTATATAAAATCTACTGTAGTAGACCAGTGGTGGGAAAATCGTGGCTTGCGAGCCTCATGCGGCTCTTTAACGACCTGAGTGCGGCTCGGCAAGTCGGCCACAAATCGGTTTTGACACGGTTCCGAAAAACATGGTTCTTGACAGGTTCTTGAAAAGAAATTTGGCTCTCAAATTTTTTTTTTTTATCTTCCTGTTTCTGATTTTTGGCTTTTTTGACTTAGTTTTCCGACCACTGTAGTAGGCGACAGATTATTGAATTGTGAGTCGAATTATTGCAGGTTGAAAAATAAAATGTTCTGGGTCCAGGGATTTTTTGTTATGACAGCGGATATTTCCCCACTTACAAACCCATCGCCCCTTTCTTTTTTTCCCCACCAAAAGAAAATAACATTTTAAAAAATATTTTTAAAAGTCTTCTACACGTATCTACACTAATTAATATGCGCATTTTCTCACGTTCCAGAGGGCGCATGTCCACCAAGGAAGTCGACGAGCAGATGCTGAACGTCCAGAACAAGAACTCGTCCTACTTTGTGGAGTGGATCCCTAACAACGTCAAGACGGCCATGTGCGACATCCCGCCCAGGGGGCTCAAGATGTCGGCCACGTTCGTAGGCAACACGACGGCCATCCAGGAGCTTTTCAAGAGGATATCTGAACAATTTACCGGTAGGTCGCCATTTTGAAATGTAGCGCTTTCTTCACCTTTACGGGATGGATACGGTTAACTGTGTATGGTACAGGGACGGAGGCGGCAAACTCTGAGCTATTCACTGAGCAGTGTCTCTGTTTGGTGTGGTGGGGATGCAGAGGCGTAGCGAGGGGGGCAGGGGGGACAGATGTCCCCGGGCGCCAGGTAGTTAGGTGCGCCAAAATGTGCTTTTATGTTATTTTATTGATGAAAATAGTGGGTTTGAGAGTTGAAAAAAAAATAAAAAGGGGCGCTTTATAATGGATCTTGTCCCCGGGCGCGAATCTTGTCCCCCGGCGCCAAACACCCTCGCTACGCCGCTGTGGGAATGTGCTCAGGAAACTTGGGTGTGTGTGTGTGTGTGTTTGTTTTTAACGAGAAAGTCATTTTAACATACAAGCTGGTGCACTTTATAAAGGTGTGCGCAAAACTAAAAGATCTCTACATGCCACGGTGCCACTATCGTCGGCGGATTGGCCTCTGCAGATTTTTTTTTTTTTTGCTTTAAATCGTGGCCCCCCCCCCCCCTTTTTTTTTTTATTTAAGTAAGCTTCTAAAGCATAGAGTACGTATGCCAAATTGAAATGGTTTCGTCCATGTGTTAACAAACAAACAAACAAACAAACAAACATAAAAAAGTGAACTTCTCGTTTTCTGTAATATATGCCTGCCTTTAACCATAGGCCTAAAGACAATCCTGCACGCTACCTGCAGGCATTTAAACAAGTGGCCTAAACTAGAGACAGTCCTTACCCGATACCCGTGGCTCTTCATTGATTATTTAGTATTAGCCTCCGAAAAAAAATTGAACCTTTATACCGGAGTTCAACCGTGACGCTTGCTGGTTGTTAGCTCTCCCCCTCCTCCCCCCCCCCACACACTTAGTACTAATAATATAAATTAAAACATGTTGATTAGGGGAAGGCCCGGTTGGTGGGATAGAAAGCATTCACACCAGAAGCGATATTCAAGTAGGATAGACGGGATTTAGGGGGCTGTTGTAAATGTATTTGATATCTGAAAATAAAGCCCAGTGGCAAACCACCGGCGTGCGCCATTTTTTCAACAACAATGAACTTGCTTCTATAACATCATTCTTGGTGTCCCTCTTTCCCCAGCTATGTTCAGGCGTAAGGCCTTCCTCCACTGGTACACGGGCGAAGGCATGGACGAGATGGAGTTCACCGAAGCAGAGTCCAACATGAACGACCTCGTCTCGGAGTTCCAGCAGTACCAGGACGCGACGGCAGAAGAGGAGGGAGAGTTTGAGGAGGAGGAGGAAGAAGGGGAGGCAGCATAGCGCGCGGCGTGAACTTCTCTTGGGGAACGAACGAATGCACAAACCATACGATAGTGTTTCAATCATCTTTTAATTTCAGACTTTACAATAAGTAATTTAGATGGGAAAAAAGGGGTTGGGGGTGGGTGTTACAGTCCTGTGGTATTTATAGAATATTTAGACAATTTTATCGGTTTAGAGTTAAATGTCTCTTAACATAGACTTGGAAATCGACTATTTTTCTTTAAATTTTCTTTATCGAATTCCACCCATCGTTCAATATCGTATCATGTTTAGTTGGAGACTACAATTATCGCAAGTTTATTTAAAACGGGTTCAAAAGAAAATTCTTCAGTCATACCAATGTTATGAAAGTCATATTCATTGTTTTTTTCATGTCATGCAATTGAAACGCAATTAAATGACTGTCATATTGTTATTTCCGGTGATGTTGTGCATACAGTGATGGAAGGAAACAAGTTAAGGTTTCACAGGAAGTTTCAGCATGGCCAGTTTTTTTTTAATTTTTAATTTGTAACCAAACTTATACTGCCTTCTACGACACGATATTTACAGGTTTAATATTGACATTTACAATTTCGCTTACATTTAATTTTATTGCTTTTATTTTACTGAAATGTTTTTTATACCTATGATGACAAGATGGACCAAATAAACACGACGACAAACTCATACAAACAACATGATTGAAGCATGTCTATTCTTTTTGAGTTTGTGCGTTTGGTAAAAGTGATTTTTGAAACTGTTGTCAAAAAAATGTGTGTATTGGTGGGGGGGGGGGTGGGGGGGGGGGGTAGGGGGGGGGGTTAGGCATGTGTGGGGTCCATGGGGGTGGGGGTGGGGGGTAGGGGGGGGTGTTAGGCATGTGTGTGTTCCAAAATTTTTTAACTTAAATTTGAATAAATACCTCGGGTCCCTGCGAAAGAAAATTCCCACATAAATCTTTTTAATAATTTATTTTAAGTCTTTTTTTTTTCAAAGTCACTCGTAGTATCAAAACCAATTTATACGATTAAATGGCCCATGCTTTTCTGACGAAAAGAAAAATATATATTTCTAAATTGTAGTACACTTATTGCTGTAGGTCGTAGGCATTGCTTAAATAAAATCAGGATAATGATCAGAACAAATTGTGGTTGTCTTGAGCGTGATGCATTATACTGCATTATAAACTATTTCAGTTTAATCAAATAAAACCTTAGAGAAAAAAAGGTCTTAAGGTCTTACGATGAAAGACTTTTGAAGGCCTGTATCCAAATATCATAAGACTAAAAGCAATCACTGTCAGCTTCGGTTTAAAAAAAAAATTATTACAAACTGATACATGCCTAATATTTCAACATGTTTCGGAAATAAATTTTTTGTTGTTAAATCCAATTTTAATATATTTCTAAAAACTTTACAGAAATAAAAATTCACGAATTTTACAATTAATTTGTTCTTCAGAAAGATGTTTTATATACCCCCCACCAACCAAAAAAAAAATAAATAAAATAAATAATAAATCCCAAAATTTCAATATTTGTTGTTTTTGTTTAATTTATTTTGTTAAAATAGTGTCTCCACCTCATCATTCCCTTCACAAGTCCGAACAGGCGGAATTTTTTGCCAAGTGCAATCAAAAGAAAGATTTTATTTATGGGATTAAAATACACTCTGCATAATTTAATTTTATTCTCAGTTATAGTTATTACTCACTGCTATGATAGACTAGATTCTCTTTTGATGACGTGGGGTGACACGAAAGAACAAGCTCAATGCAGGCCGCATTGACCCGGGAAAGACAGCCATTGTAATATTATGCATATAATTATAAGTACAGTTCAATCACCTCTGTCCCCACCTACCCCTTTTTGGGGGGCTTGGGATATCATTATTTCCGTCTCCTTTCCCCCTCCCGTCGATCAATGTGACGTACCGACAATTTTCGATTTACATTGAAACCTGGAAATAACTCAAACCCGTGAGCACGACGCATAAGTTGTGGTATTTACATGTGATGGTAAGAAATGATTTTATGCATGGGCGCCCGAAGGAGGGGCACGGGGGGCACTTGCCCTCCCCCTGGATTGATTGGATAAATTTTTTTTAGACAAAAATAGACAAAAAATGTATTAAAGTAAAGAGAAAATAAAGAGAAAGTAACTAAGCTGATGTCCTGTCCGTTCGTTCACCATTCAAATACGCTACAGTAAATTAAAACTACATTAAAACATTACTAAACAATTTTTGCCCCCCCCCCCTGGAAAGTTAATCGATTTTTTACCCCCCCCCCCAGAAAGTTTTCCGCGGGCGCCCATGATTTTATGCCAGGCAAATTAGCGCACATGCTAAGAGCAGCACCATTTCAAGGTTCGCTATATCTAAGTTTCACTGTATAAAAAAGCGCTATAAATATTTATATGAACTGTTCGGGGTGGGGGCATTTTCAAAGTACACCCCGGACCTCATAAAGCCCTTCTATGACTTGCCATTGCTTGCAAAGCACTGTAATTAAAATCGTATTTCAGTATTTCCGAATGTGTCCTCGCATTTAATTATACTGTAGATACATTTCTTTTGTATTAAATAATTGTAGTTAAAGTACAATTCAAATTGTCGTAAATAGACTGCTTTATCTTCTTGTATTTTTTAAATTTTAAAATAATAAAATTAATCTTCAGCCACCCAAAACTGGTACAAAGATAAATAACTACATGTCAGGTGAACTCTCGCGAGATTACGCGAGATTTCAACCGCCAATTTTGAAAGTTTGTATTTCGAATGCGGAAGTCTCGCTTGATATTTGAAGCTCTTAGGATTTTATCTGATGAATAATATTAAGCTATTTAGTCTTAAAACCCGGTAAATTCGAAAAACATGGATCCAGATATGCAAGTGAGTGATAGCTTTTATTATTTTAAACATGAAGAAATTAATTTTATATGCCTAACCGATGTTTTGAGGCCTAAGTAGCTACTAATACTAATAAATTAAAAGTTGAGTAGACGTCTGAGACTGAGTTTGAGTCCGACCAGCAGAAAATGCCAGTCATAATACGTCATAAACAATTTCACCCAGGCCTATATTCAAAATACTACTAGTTACTAGTCTATCCTTATTAATTCAAAGCAATAAATTATTGTTGGGTAATGCGCTTCAACTTAAATGGACATTAACTTAGGGTAAATTTAGTAGTACTAATAGACTATAGTATGCCTATGCCGCCTTTCTAAGTCTAACACTATTACTATTATTATTATACAGTTACAGTAATACTAATAGTTTAATACAGATTACTATGACTATCCCTGTTTATGATAATCAGTTAATAAAATCAGCATATTAAAATATCTCAGAATATCTGACTCATCAACAATCAAACAATGAATCATGTCATGGTTGTTCATTGTTAGTGTTATTTATCAATAATTAATAACTGATAAATTATGAGGCTAACCTGTTTGGCATAATATTATTATTTACCAAATAAATAATACATGGTACTGGACATGATTAAGTTTTAGACTCTACACTGCTGAAGTGAAATTTGTATCATTGTCAGTTGAGAGTGGACAGTGCATAAATAATTAATGTGAAAAACTTTTGTCTGATTTTAAAGAATGACAACTATTACTACTATTAGTTAAAATTTCAGCATTAATTTGTTCTCTAAAACAAAAAAAGACAGAGGTCTTGCACCAGCCAACTCAGGGAACACATTTTGTTGAGCCCAACATTCCAGTAAAGAGTGAAAGATTTAATGTAGTAAACATCTTCTCTTACCTTGACCTTAGCAGTACACTCCCCATCATCTATATCATTTTAATGTATTCCCATATGCAATGACTGCTTGCCTAAAAGAATATTTTATGATGAGGTAAATCATAGGAGGCAGTTAGCTGGTGAACAGAAGAAACCCTTTAGAGTCAATCTAAAATCCCTAAGCCTAATCCAGGGATAGAAATTATCTTAATTGATGTCAATGTAAGAACTAACAGACCCCGTTAAGTCAAGGGGTTTGGTAACCTTTTTTGAGTGAGGTACCACTTTTAATATATAAATTAAATCTGTTAGTTTGGTAGGAAAATATCTAATTCTTCAAAAAGGTGGCTGCTGGTTGGCATAGCGACCATGCATTATTGAATTGATGTCAATGCATCTATGACCATTGTGTAACAGCCTTGTTCCAAAATCTGCCAAAATAATGTTTCATTTATGGATTGTCCCTAGCTATATATGCATTATGATTTGTTCATGTGGTCCATATTTTTATATAATTAGCCTAATAAAGGCCAAGATATCGGTGGTTCATTATTTATTATTATTCAATCTATGGATTTAGGCATTGAAATCTAACATTTATTTAAGCATATCAAGGCTAATGGGGCTATAGACATGTGAAAACATGAATTAGTCCTTATTTAAAAGTTTTCTCAAATCCCACCAGGCTAGTGGTAATAAGCTTTGTCTACCCCATATGTCCCTGAATGTTTAAACAAATAATTTAGGAGCCGCCCCACTTGAAAATTTATTTGTGATATTTGCGTTTACAACAGAGTTTGATTGAAAGAACAAGGCGCAGACGGGAGGTGCTTAATCAGAGGATGGCTGGGATGCCAGAAGCAGCCCCTCGCAAACGTAGGACGCCAGTGTTAGAAAGTGATGGAACCGAAAAGGTCCTTACTGAATTACAATCAAATCAAGATGGTAAGCTATGCTATTGTTAATTAATTGTTTTAATATTGTATCTTAATGGACAATTTAATGACACCTGAGAGGGTTCTGTTCCTGATACTCAATTTTTGAAAGAAATGATTGATGATCACCTTATTTTATCTCAAGTTCTGATGAATTAGGAATACATAAAATAACTACTAAAGGTTGATCATGGCGATGCAGATAACCAACTGCCCCAATACTATAACCAGGTCCTGCACAAAATTGATATTAGCATTCCCATTTTCTTGGAAGTTAAGTTTTGCCGAGTTTTTTAAAAATTGCTGTTCATAAAATGCTTCATATCGTCACATCCTCATTGTTTTTGCACCACAGATCTATGTTCTCTCACAAGCATATACATGTTGATTTATATTTCCAAAAATATAATCTTGTCCAATAAGTTCATTTCTTATAAAGAAAGCACTACACACGTCATAGTAGTTCAAGATTATGCCTATGAATTTGTCACTTTAAATTACTGGTTGCACATCTAGAAAGAAAAAGAATGTGCAATTCAAATTTTTTAATATCATTGCCAGGATTTTATGATGTTCATGTAATGCGACTACATATTACTTTCCAGGACGCAGTTCTCAGTCATTTATCTGAAATGATGTGCTTATACCACTGTTTAATATTTGTTATTTTCTCATCTTATACAGATTCACTAGTTTTCTAAATACTTTGCTTATTTTTATTTCAGGGTTAACTGAAGAACCATATCATGGTATATAAATTTCAACACAATAGCTTTGGCTTATTACTTATATACATAATCATTATTTAAAAAAACAAACATATACTGCGAGGATGGGGTGGTGAAACTATTAACTCAGGATTTTGTAATTGATAGCAATATATAACGGCTAAGTGTGTATATGCAACTCATAATCAATCATTTGGTTAAAGTTAAAGCCCAAGTAGAAAATAAAAATGAAATGATTGTTTGTTTCTCTGGAACATGTTTTTGGCATTATTTTAAAAAAAATTCTAATATAACCTGATATAGGTAGCAATTTCATTGGTTTTAAATAATTAAGAAACATCAGCTCTCCGACTGAAGTATTTTTTTCTCCCTTCAGTTTAGTGTAATTAAATACTAATGGAGCTTAAAGTAAAAGAAATTATTTTAAAATATTACCTTTCTCTGTTTGCACAACCCAGACTTATTAGATAGTGTTAGCAAATTAAAAGGGGATTACAAAAGGTTAAGATTGGACAGAAAATGAACCAATCCATGTTGTTAATCAGGATAGATACCCATGAATAATCATACTTTGCAGTTACGATATACCAATCTTAATCACCAGTTTTTGAACAAGGGCTAGACATTTACTGTCATCCAGCTTGTCTAAGATAGAAATAGACTTTTTTAAAAAAAATATCATTTGCTAAAATTAAATACCACACTATCATTCATTGTTTGTTTTCACAAATTTTTACCTGTTATAATTATAAGAAATTATTTTTGATCTAGCAGTTCATTTATTTGCCTGTTGGAAATTTTGTTACTTGACAAATTTATGTTTTTTTAAATTTAATATTTGCTTGTTTTACTCATTCTCTAAAAAAGAATGTATAGTTATTTATATAATAAGTTGTATGTTATGAGGAATTACTATTTTAGGTGCAGTTATTCTTTTTTTAGACTAAGGCTATTTGAAAACTCAAAATAACAAATAATTCAAAGGAGTGTCATAACATTGCAGTTTAGCTTATAACCTCTCTCCCTTTTGTAGTGAAGATGTCTAAATGGTGGAGTATGAGAATTTATCATCTGTTTTATTTATTGTGCCATGAACTTGTGATGTACAGAAATAAAACTTCATATGCATCCAAACATAATTTAATACACTCTTTTTTTTTTTTTTAAGATTCCCCCAAACGCCAGTGTATGAGGGAAGTTGAGCAGAATTTGAAGCCTGATATATCCTCTAATCAAGGAGTTGAATCTGGTCTCAAGGATCCGTCCAGCTCTCTAAACAATGTTACTTCAAATGATGGTAATTTATAAACATGGATAAAGATAAATATATATACATTTAGTAGTGTTTTGAAAAAAATTGCATTAGCTTTTTATGTAAATGATTATTTATTTGATATTAAATATTTGTGTTTGCACGAATGATTACTGGACCCCGGTTTTTATCTTTCCAGAAAATCTTGATCTCCCAACCCCAAAACCAAGAAAAAGCATATCTTCTCCACCCCTAGAAAGAAGAAATAAGTCCTCACCAAGGAAGTCTCCAGTTAGCCAAGTTGGTACTTCAGCAAGTTCTGGTTTTTCTAGAAAAGGCCGGTTTGCAGCCCTGGCTCAGCATATCAATGACTGGGAGGATGATTTGAGTCACCATGTTATACAGTAAGAGCATCTGGCTTTTAAATATTTATTTCTATTTGTCAAGGGTGTTATCTGTTAATACTAATCAAAAGCACATCTATTTTGAAGTAATTAGTTTTAATCCTTGTTCTTCTTAAATGTCATTCAGTATCATATGAGTAATGTGTTTAAATATAAATTCTGGTACACAGCTTAATTTAAAGATCGTATTTAATTAAATCAAAGTGGATTCTTGATAAAACAGTTTTAAACAATTTGGGTTTTATAAAATTTGATGTTAAGGTTGTATCACATCCTCTTAACATAACAGATGTTATGACAGTCAACCCCTGTATAGGAACTAAATTTCCAAGTTATTTTCTAATTCAACACATAGATTTAAAAACTAGATTTTTGGATCAGCTGTTGAGACATATCAAATTTTAAATATTTTACTAATTAAATAATCTGTGCTAAAAAAAAGTGCTAATAAATGAGTTTTTAAAGTCTATACTTGTTCTAAGAGACTTTTGAAACCTTCCTTATCACCTGAAGAACCTGAAAAGTGTAAAACTCGCTCATAAGCCAACCCCATTTCTACATTTTCTGGGCACAAGAACACACACACACACCCCACATTTTAGGCTTATTTTGAGGGGGAAAAATTGCGGCATATACTGTGTCTTTTCTGCTATAATTGTGAATTCAAAAGTTTTTGGGTAAGGTGCTGTTAGGAAAAATTGAATTGCTCTGACCGCTCTAAAAATATATTTCAATTTCTGCTCTGATAATATGCTTATGACATGACATTATTAATGTAGATACTTTGATACTCTCTAAATCTAAACACAATCAATCATGGTAGTTACAAAATGAAGACAAAACTTCTGACCCAATTTTGCAAAAGACTATTTATTTTTTCGTCATCGTTTTCTATAGTTGAATCAATGTACCTCGAAAAATGTTATAAAAATCACCTATGACCCACTCATAACCCATCCACTCAACTTATTCCCCATGAAATATTTCCAAAATTTAAAAGCAAAAATTTATATTATAATTTTTTTGCTTTTTCAAATCCAATAGGAAAGAGGAAGAGAAAAGACCGAGATGGCAGCCACCAAAACCTGAGTCGACACCAATGAGTTCTGTCACTTCAGGGAAAGGACCCGCACCTCCAGCCCCTGTCATAGTCTCTTCCACTACTGCTAAGGTGGCAAAACAAGAAGCCCCTGTTTGTTCTCCCAAGAAAACACATGCCCCACCAACACCAAGAAATAATGTTCAAGCCAGCCCCTCCTCTACGTTGACCAGGAATTCACCTTTGAGGACCTCCAAGGTCAGGACATTGTGGGATGTGATTTCTTTCAAATCATGTTTTGATTTGCAGTTAGTTATAATTGAGTATTAAAAAATTTTGTATACCTTATGTTTTATTGTCTGTTATCAGGATAGTTGTGAAATTTTCTTAAAGCAATTAATAATGGTATCATGCCATTTTCTTCTTTTCGTAAGATTTGTTTGGAAATTAATCTTTGTATAGCACAAGCAAATAGATCAACTCTTTACATGATTTAATTATCCATGTCCTGTGTAAATTACATTTTAAATGTAATGGGGGGCATTGCTAGAGATCCCAATTAATTTGCAACTCATTAAATAAATGTGCTGAAAAATGATGTACCTTAAAATAAAATGTACTTTAGAAACGTATATTGGATTTAACACTATAGTTTAAATGTATCATAACCAATCTGCACTGCATGCAAAATTTCTTAACTTTAATAAAGCTTGTTTCCTTGAATTTTACAACATATTCAACACTTTTTTTTTTTTAAGTGTCAATGTTCTTCTTCATTTTGATTTGTTTTCAGTGGGAATTATTCCTTCAAAGTTTCTTTCCAATTTGTGTTTATTTTGTTTCATTATTTGGATTTGTTTGTTTGACTGTTCCATGAAGGTTGCCTTGAATAGTTCTCCAAAACCATTCACCCCAGCTTATAGAGATAACAAGATATCTCCAGTGAAGCCGCCTGTTGACCTATACAATTCCTCTTCGGCCATTAAGCAATCATCTCCTGTGAAAACATCAGATTTAAATCTGGCTTCAGCTTCAGTAAACACAGTAACGCCTACAAAATCCACCAAATGGAGTGCTGCAAATTCAGGTCTTCCTGTCAATTCTCCTGGATTGCTAGAAACTCCCCCTTCAGATGGTGAACTCAACAAGACGGCAGATGAGCCAACACTTAAACCAATATCACAGCGATTCACAGCCTGGGCACAGAAGACAGAAACTCATAAAGCCCAACCAGCAAATCTTTCATCGAAAGTTGCAACCTTTGAAAAGAAAATTACTCAAAACAGCACACCATTGAGAGGACAAAGAAATTCTGTGCATGTGCCAAAAACACAGAAACAGGTTCATTGCTTTTGCACATTTCCTTCTTTTTGTCTCCCATTTCATTTTGCCCCCATGATACTTTAAGAAGAAGGCCTTGATACCACTATTTATTATTCATGCAGTAATTGAATTTAATTTAGTGCATTTTAATGCACTGTCATTTGTAATGCATGCTCTTCTTTTATCAACTATTAACACCCTTAAATCTTCAGCTAAAATAAGAATACTTATTTGAATGTGAAACCTGTACACTCACTCTTTATATAATCAAATTATACTTTTGAATATTATTTGAACCTTTTTTAAAAATTCTTTTTAATGTTTTTTTTAAAAGTTAAAATAATATACATATTAAATTGATGGATATTACTTTTACACCATTAAGCTCAGGGCTTGGTAACCTTTTATCTGCAGAGGCTGCATTGAAATAACTTTTAATAGATTTAAAAATAATTATGTGCTGACACACTGGTAACATCCGATAACTAATTAATAGGGATAGTACGTTAGTATTAAATTTCATTACTTTGAAAATATTTTTTTATATATTAAATGAAAATTGATTTTCAAGGCTTTAACAGATTTGTTATGTTTTATGAAAACTTGATCTGGTTTTTGTAATGTCTTTTGAAGTGTTTCAACACACTGCTTGTGGCCTGCAGGCCTTTGGTTGCCCACCCCTGTGTTAGCTGATTGATAAAATAAAATCATAAATATCATAAATGGATTGAACTTTGCCAACTAAAATATACCTTACATTTTGACAAATCACTTTAGGGCTGAACTGTATAGAAACATTAAACCCTTCATTTCAGAGGTTATTTTTATTTCATATTTAGGTCTGTACACCTGCCTTGTCAGCCTCAACTCCAGCTTCTTCAACCCAGAAAAAAGTTTGCGATCCATCTGAATTGCCAGTTGCACAGCGCATGTCACAAATGCAAGAAAAATTATCAAACACCCCTGCGTTACAGCGTAAAAATGATGAACCAACTGCTTTTCCTGTTGGTGCTCGCATGTCAGCCTGGGAAGTTATGACAGCTGCTAATAATGTTAGTAACATAAAGAAAGTGAATCCTGGAGATGTAACGCCTGTGGCAAACAAAACAAGACCTGTTTCTGCGTTTACCCCAAAACCAGCTGGAGCACCAACAGAAATTCCTGTGGTATTATTTTTTTATTTATTTTTAAAAAAATAATTTTTTAACATTTTAAATTGAACTTGCTTAAGATTGGTTATCTTTTGGTTAATGTCAAGTTTTTGGTATGCGGTTTACATTAGAAAAATATATTGCTTCTCTTTTAAGAATCCTCCACCGCCTCCACAAGCAGTCAAAAGTATAACCCCTGCCAAGAGCTTCAGGGAATGCATTGAGGAGAAAGCCAACAAAATTTTACAGAAAGGAGTACAGCCGCCAAGCAACTCTCATGGAGCACAAGCTGTTGCAACCAGCCAGTCTCCCATCAAACCACTTGTTAGATCACCAAGCAAAGTAGTACACTCTCCATCAAAGGTAGCTTATTTTGCTTCATAAAATGTGTTATAATCTGTGAAAAAATGTTTAACTACAACACCCCACAATTGCTCCATGTCAATTTTCTTCACAGGATATACTTGAATTACTTCCTGTAGTTCTTTCTTTTAAATTTCTCTGCTTTCTCGTTGTGTCATAAGTTTAACTTAATGAATGTGAGAGTGAAATTGTCATTACTATAACACTTGTAAAGATTTTTATATATTACAAAGCCTGAGAGCTGACATCACTTGTTTCATGTGCAGGCCATGGTTGTGAAAGGGTCCTGAGCATTATGATTGTTGTTAGGCAAGCCAGTAACTGTTAAAACGTGATTCTAGGTGAGTGCGGGAACAAAAAATGTCCAGAAACTGTTAGCGGAACGCTGTCAAGATAGTACCACCACATCTAGTGCTATTGCTGCACAAGAAAGAGCGCAAAGAATGGCCGAGCTAGATGCCATCCAGAACCGATGGAAGAATGGAGTTTTGAGAGAGGACTATGGATCATCATCCAATGAACAAACTAAAGTAATTTAATGACTTATGTAGCTTTTTTTTTTGTAGTGCAGTAAACTGCTTTTAGCTGTCTGATTACTTGACAATGCTTTTAATGTCAAATGCTCTTGCTTTTGCCACAAACTGCTTCAATTTATTTTTTCCTCTCAAATCCCCCCTTACCTTCCAAATAAAATGCATTAACCTGTAATCAATAAAAAAATTAGGCTTTACATATCTTTAATGCAGTGTCACAAAAATATGCTACATATAATCATACACTGCCAAATTTATAAGTGGCTTGTAGATGTTCAAATGGATAAATCTCTATGTAAATTATTACTGAAATTCACCAGCACCCTAATTGGCAATTTCCCATCTAACCCAACTTCCAGCTTTAATTAAGCATTTAAGCAAGCATTCCCCACTCTGGGAACCCCTGATGCAGATGAAAGCTAATTTAGACACTTGGTTGTGTTGAGTTTTTATAGAATGTCTCCATCTACAAATGTTTTATAACAAATTATTCAGAAAGTATTTTCTAAATGTATGTGTTTTGTGTCAATGAAATACTTAAATGCAGTGTTTCCCTAATTGGGGTGCATGGCAGAATTTCAGGTTACGATGAAAAGTGAATCCGATTGTAGAATGATAGCATAATTTCATGTTACATGTCTTTCACAGGTCTCTCACTCTTTTCTTTAAGAAAATGTATTTCTATCTCTTATTATCTAGTAACACTGAAATACACACTTCAATGAATTCAGTACATTTCTCTTCTCATACATCTTTTTAAGTCTCGCATACACTCGCCCTTTTGTAGGGGGTGCGTCTCGCAATTTCTGGAGGTGCAATTTATTGAAAAAGTTGGGCAACCCTACTTTGAAAAAAAAATGTAACTATGTAACCAATTTAAAATATTTTATTTTCATGTATTCTGCTTTTTAAAAATTTGATGCCGCATTTTTACAATTGTATTCTTTTAAACATTCACATTTTCATTGATGGTCTATAAAATTTCTTTGATTTATGTGCATAGAATTTGCAGTCACAGTTGTTCAGATTATTGCTTCTGTCTAATGTTCTCTTTTCTAGTTACACTTTAATTATCCAAACTAATTTATATTCAGGATGTCCAGATAACACAGAAATGTTCCTTTAAAGAATAAAATGCAATAAATTTGTACCTTATGCACATATTGTTCTTAATTGTACAGTGTGCTACAGTAATATCAACAGTATAACGGTGTCAGCTGTTTATGTAATGTTTGGGATTATCAGGGTTAAGAAAACTAACTCTCTGCTGTGTTTTATGTATCCATTTTGACAATAGTGACCACTGAAAGGTAGAGTTTTGTAAAAAAAAAAAAAAAAAAAAAATATGTTGGAATATATTTTGTCCATTTTTGTGTGTTGTAAATAAAACTAACTCTTTGGTGTGTTTTATTTATCCATTTTGAAAAAAGTGACCACTGAAAGGTAGAGTTTTTTAAAAAAAAAAAAAAAAAAAAAAATATGTTGGAATATATTTTGTCCATTTTTGTGTGTTGTAAAGTTTATTTGCTCTGTAAAATCTTTGATGCTTTCCAACAAGTGTAAAAGAAATGAGAGTTAAATAATCTTTTTCTAGCTTTTATTTCATGCCTTAAATTTTAAATACATTTTAAAAACTAGATTTTTGGATCAGTTCTCTTCTCAAGACACACTTAAATTTTAAAAATTGTCTTGGTTGATCACTGAAATTAAATTACCTTGCTGATGCAGTCTATTGTTCTTATATTTTAGGTACCATCTGCCCTACCTACATTGCAGAGCAAAACTCCGGAAAAACAATTACCTGAAATGAAGACTCCAATGAGCAGCAAACGGGAAGAAGCTCGCAATAAGGCTAGAGCTGGTATGAAACTTGTTTCACATCAATTGAATAAAATTTTACTGCATCAGGTTGATTTTTGTTCTTACCTTTAGCTGTTATTTTATACAAAATGTTCTCTTAACAAACAGGACCATCATATCTAAGTTGTCTAAAATTGTTATAATTACCTTGACTTTCTTTTAAGAATCAGAATTGTGCATTATACTATTCAAATGTTGCCACAGAGATTGGCTCTCAATTAGCATTATCAATACAATTTTTGTTGGTAGGCCACTTTTAACGACTGAAATGGTGTTATTAATATAATTTATACAGTAACGTGCACTCATCAATTAAAGTGCATAAAGTTTTATATTATTATTAATTTTGTTCAAATTTTTCTTTTTACTTTATGTAAAAAATGAGTTATTGTATTCATTTTGTAATGAAAGTTATGGTTCTTTTTATAATTACTCAGAATTTAACAGCAAACTAGCAGAGATTGGTCTCACCAGTGATGAAGAGAGCACTGCTAGCATACCTTCAGCTCAGATACCTCAGGCACCACCAATAGCACCAAATGGATCTGTAGTGAAATCAAACTCCGGTAGAGGAAGCCAAACAAGCAGCATTTACAATTTGATTAAAAAGAGGGAAGAAAACATTCAACCGTCTGATGACAAAAAGGTACTTAAAATTAATCTAAATCAATTAAATTCTTTCAAAGCTGGATTAAAAAATAATTGCTGTTCAGAAGAAGAAAAATTGTGTTTTCCCACATGGTCCCTGTAGTTATTTTAAGGACCTGTACTTCAAAGACTTTTCCATGTACTGTAGTTATTTTAAGGAACTTCACTTTAAAGACCATTGCAGGCCATTTGGTTTTGATGAGTTAGAGTGGATCACATTTCATACACAAACTGCTATTTTCTAAATATAATATTGTCACACATATTAGGTATATAAAGGTTTCAGTTGTTACATTTTGTAGTATAGAGGGTTTTTTTAAATTCTTTAATTTTGTGGATGTCCTTTAGGATGGAACGCAAAACAGAATTTTATTATTTGTTTTATAATTTGGAAAAATCATGACGACGTTAGCAATAGCTGGTTTTGTCAAAACAACCATTATAGTGAAACTACAACAATCTTTTAAAATGATTATTTTAATATATTATTTATGATTTCAAACCATGTGATTTACTTTTTATTTTTAGGTTAAATTTAATGACAGCTTTGATGACAGTGAAGATGAAGCTGAAAGAAAAATTCCTCGTTCGGCAGCTAAAAGATTAGCCACACAGTCCTCAGAGGAGAAAGAAGAATTCAAAAAGCCAGAGGTCCCAAAGCTCAGAGCCGAAAAGGATTCCGATCATGCCAGCAGCTCTGATGTTGGTGATGAAGAATTTGCCTCGAGTGATGGGTAATGTCCTTTTTTATGTTATTTTGTACTGTAAAAGCAAATTATTTACCTTTTTCGTGAAAAAATGAAGTTTATATATTTTTAAATTGCTTTACAAAACTTAAAACAAAATTATTTTAAAATAAATTCTTATGGGCAACGGTTTATGAGGAAATGTTTTACCCCTTTTTTCAGCTGGCAATATATATATATATTTTTTTTAAAAATATTTTTTTATTTTACCTAGCTTAGCATTAATTCAGTAATGATTATTTTATTTTAAAAATCATAATTTTCTATTATTTAAATCTACAGGCTGTCTATTGAAATTGATGATGATGATATCAGCTTAAAGGGATTTGTGTCTGAAGCCGTAAGAAGGGAGAGTATCCTACCACCACCAGTTCAAAGGGCCAGCCAGTCAAGTCTGGACAGTTACGAGGATGATCATGGCACCGGAGACAGTGAAGCCAGCTGCAGTGGTCCCTCTAAACGGGGAGGATATCAACCAGATGATGAAAGCATGGATGAATATGATGAGGAAAATTCAAATCGTCGGGCTGTGGATGATCTACTGGATGAAGTTATGAGTGATACGTCGGATGACTATGATCCTGATATGGATCCACATAATGTTGTATTGAGGAAGCAGCAAACTAATTATTCCTATGACCCTGATATGGATCCAAACAATGTGCAAATGAGAAGAAAGAACACAAACCCAGTACCGGTAAGAACCCGTTTTTGTAACATTTATTGTACAAGATGTTCATACAAAAGGGAATGTGATACTAGAATTAAATACTACATCGTTTTAAATGTTTAAAATTTATTTTAATTATTATTGGATCTATTTATCTAATCTATTTACTTTTAAGGCATTTGCTTTAATATAGTCAAATAATAAATATTATTTCTTAATGAATACTTGTGTTAGCATAATATTATATTTTCGTTTTTTTATTCAATAAACTTTAAATTTAGAAATTTAAAACTTGGTTGAGAAAGCTGCTAAATGGGTTTTCTATTTAATAGGCATTGGTGGAATCACATGATATTGACGAATGACAATATTACGGTTACCGAAAAATTGATCAAAAGAAAATTTCGTCAAATTTTTTTCCAGTTCACACGTTAAAATTTTCGTCAAATTTCTTTTTGATTGCACTATACTATTTAGTGAAACAGAATAATGCGTCAATAAATCCTTTAAAAATAGAAGATAAAGTCAATTTATTTTTTTTGTAAAATCTTTATTTTTTAAATGCAGTTAAACATTTAAAACTTGAATGTTGAAAATCCAAAATTAATTTTAAATATTAATTTAAATATTATTATCTAAATTATTTTTAATCTGTAGAAACACTAAAATACTACAAAATCGGAAGCAAACTTTTAAAAAGGACAAAATCAATTTTAAGAATTTGTTTTTTTTAAGCCATTTAAATTTAAAAAGATGCAACTTTAATCTAAAAAATATTTTTAAAATATTAGCTATATTATGTTTTATCTTTATACACATTCATATACTTCAAAATGAAAAAAGAAACTTTAAAAAAAGAAGGGAAAAAAATAAATTTAAAATTAACAAAAAAAATATTTTTTAAATGAAATAAATCCAATTTGGTTAGATCAATCCATTTTTTTTTTTTAATTAAAATTTTTACAATTTTTTAACTGCATGGATTTCTGATTATTGTTAAACTTTCCTTGTCAATTTTCTAATTTATTTTCTTAATAGGCTAAACGAAATCTTATGAGATCTGAGTCTACTGATGATGATGACGATGATAGGCCTTACAGTCTACAAGCCTACAGAAAAAGCGCGTATGTTTTAATAATTTAATTAAGAACAAGTTTCACACTGCTGTCAGAATTATGAAATATAAAAAAAGAAACACAGTATGACAAAGCTCGAAATGAGTCACAATAAGACAATGTATAATATCTATGAGAGTTTAACTTATGGCCTTATGGGAACAAGTATATAAATATAAAATAAAGAACACATTTTTTGAAAGTTTTTAAACTATTTGATTTTCATGTATTATGTCCAAACCATGAATTTACAGCTTTTGTTAACTCGTTGGCCATTAGTTGGATTTATATTTTAAATCCCAATATATGAAGTTTCTTATGGGCGACTTTGAAGTTTCTTAAGTCAAAATTTGGCGGATGGTATTAACATTGTGAGTCGAAAACAGTAGCAAAGCTCTTTGTGGCCCTAAGAAGTAATTATACAAAATATGGTCCTATCAGGCAAGGACCCTTGAAGCGGGACTTGATAAAACTAACATTTAAAAGCCACATTTTTGAAATACTGGCTAAGACCAACATGTAAAAAAAATTTGCATTCATAGGCCACATAAATTAAGTTAAACTATTTAGTTTAATAGTTTTGGAAATACACTAAATTTGCGAGAATTACAGAACCAGTAAATTTTCAGATTCCTTGCAGTTTTCTTTCCTCTTATTCGAATATTTTACTAAACTTATTAAAAAATCATATTTTATATTATTTTGTTCAATTTCAAGTAATGTCCATCAACATGTGATAGAGCCCATAGTTCGAACTAGCAAATATGCTGGGAAATATGTGGAAGAGGAGAATATTGTTATGCCCACAGCTCAAGAACCTCACAGGGATGATAGACGTGCTGTGCAAGACCGGATCAGGGTAACCAATATTTCTAAAAAGATGGCCCTTTAAAGTTAATAGATTTGTTTCATTTGTATCTATATTCAGCTTTAATGATTATTATGTGTGAATTTGTGTAGTGTTTCCTTTTATAAAATGTTTTTATTCCACTTGACAAGAGCTGTAACATTGATCTAACCTCACAAAAATAATGTATGGTTCTCAGGAGCTGCAAGAACTAGTTCAACAAGAACAGAATGTTATAATGCAGACAAGCAATGCTTTGAACAAATGTTGTATGGGTAACTCTTACTTTGCTGGATCTGCTGAACAAGTTGAATGCAACAAACTTTTGCTTATTGCCTGTGAGTTATAGTTGTAGATACTTTCTTTTCATGACAGTTTTTTAACTGGATATTAAAAAAACAAGAAAAATCTGGCTCAGCTAATTTCTCGACAGTTGCTCAACCCTATAACTGTCAAGTGCATTTTTCTGTAGTGTCAAGCCATTAAAAGCATTTTTATACATTGCAAAAATGGCAAATCCCATACTAAAGGAGACAATTACAAGAATACATTTTCTGAAACTACATTGGACAATGTATCTTATGGTATGAAAAGAATTAGTTTTTATAGCATGTCTCTTGATCTTGACCTTTACAGAGTAAAAATAAAATATTACCACTAAACTTTTGTATTCAACCCCAATACTCCATGAATTGTTCAAGCTATCGTAAAATCAAGTTCTTGAAGTACTAGCAATATTCTTTCAGAAAATGTCAAGCTGTAGGTAGTTCTATTGACTATTGTGTATTTAGTAAAATTTGTTTCATTCACCACCTTTAAATTTCTGTCATACAAAATACATGTGGGGAAGTAAAAAGTGAGTTAAAAAAAATCCTTTTCAATTGAAGTTTATTACATCCATTTTTTAAAATTAATACTTGACATACACAAACATAAATAGAGGCTTAACTCTCTAGGGTAGGTTTTTGGGATCCTATCATTGTCTGTTTTGTTCAATTTCCACCCTTTCCCAAACGAATTTGTCTGTAACAATACGACTAAGCTTAGTGCTAATATTTTCAATATCTGACTCTTATGTCATATTCATGGCTAGAGCTAATACTGTCATAACTATCTCTCTCTGAAATCATTGCTTTCCTTTTAATTCATTTCAAATAATTCCGAAAAAGACATCTGTGTTGATTTAGCAATCTAGAGGAGGACCCTCTCCAGCAATAGTCATAATGGCAGTCAAATAATTTGAGGAAATTTCACACCTGTTTAATTACAAAACAATCCCTGATTATCGGCCCTTATGACAGTTATAAGTTAGCTCGGAATGTGTATAAAAAGTTTTGGGTTGTCAGATTTAAGATGGCTCAATTGTTTATTTTCATTGATTTCTTTTCTTCTATTTTTTTCCTTTCCAGGTCAAAAACGACAATGTTACATGACAGAAATTCAGCGCCTAAAGGAAACTGGTGTACTTTCACCTGAAGGACCAGGTCCCCAAGGCTCTTTAACAATTAGTGATATCAGACTGCCTCTGAAGAAAGACTTTGTCACTAAAATTGGAACGTCACATGGTATTTATTTTGCTGACATGGCATAGCTCCTATTTTTGCTCATGATAAAGATTTTCTTTAGACCACTAATAACTACAACTCTTGTGGTTTGAAAGTATGGTGCTATATTAGCTATACTTTGGTATTCAGATTTTATTTTTCTTTAAGTAGGTATTGCTTTTAGTTACATAAGGCCATCTTTTGTCAGGATTTGTTTTCCCCAGACACTACAACACACTACTTCATCTTGTTGTTCAAGAATGGCCCTCAACTTATCTGTACCCAAATGCTTTCAACCCATGATCCAATGATGAGAGGCAGTCTGGACTTTCCTAATCTAATTAAGATTAACGGCATAACTGGAAACTTCAAGCTTGTGCTAGACATTTATAGCATGGTAAGACCACAGAAATGAATCAATGGAAAGTATTTTCTGACAGGAAACTTTGCGTATCACTTGAAGAGCATTTGCTAGGGTACGCAAATCTTTGTCGGTGTGCTAGGCAGACTGACGGCCATCATTTTAATTTAAATTATCTCTTTGAATTCATTGTATTTATAGAATAATCCTGGCATTATAAATATATTTTAATTATTTCAGTATTTTTATGCTTCATAGCAATTTAATTTGTTTGTTTTTTTTTAAAAAAAACAGTCCACATATAGAATGTGTCTAGTTTTTTTTATATTTTTTTAAAATGATTGTTCACTTTTTTTTAATCCATTACCCAAGGTTTAAACCTGCCTTTTTGATTACCCATGATGAGAATTAAACTTTTTTTACTTAAAGATAAATAATCAAACAAACAATGTTTTTGACTTTCAGAGTGTTTCTAAGGAATATTCCAAAGACAAAAAGAAAAAGACACCAAAGAAAGGAAAAGGCTATGCAATGGCTTGTAAGTTTTTTTTTAAAGCTTTCTCCTTTTATGCTATAGTTAATTTTGATATATTTAAGTAAAATGAATTATTTATTTCATTTTAAAATAAAAGAAAATAATCTGCTTGCTGAGCTCCCCCTTACTTGAAATAGAGGAAACAGAAGGATCATTTTTGTTCTAAAATGTAATTTCCTTGTTCAATTTAACAGTAGAAAGTCCTGGTGGACCCACAGCTGTCAGGACTACAAGTTTCACCCATGTTACCTCCCTGCAATTAACAATGAAGTCTTTGGATAAAAATTCCTTTCACCTTGACAGGGTAAGAATTTAAAGGCAACATAGACAAGGTTCTTTTAAACTTCAGAAGCAAATGCTGAAGGTGCTTGACATGGCACCCATTTGCTTGATGTTCGTTGAGAGCACTACCGGTATTCCAATGGTCTGGAAATTAAATTTTTTGCACAGTTAAAAGGGTTACATTGAATTTCAATGAAATCAATGTGTAGGAAGGAATGTTCTAACAGAAGTTAATTCGATCTGAAGTTTGTTCAAAAGGAATTATGTTCAAAATGAAAACGAAGATTTTTAAAAGCATTTTTAAGGCAAGATGCCAGTGAGAAGTGTGGAAATTATGAACTTTGTAATAAAGTTTTTTTATTTTTACATTATTTTAATTCCATCTAACTTCCGTTCTAAAATATTCCTTCTCACAAAATCGGTTTTGTACTAATTGCCCGATGCAAGTTCAAGGTGACTGAAAGCATCTTAAAAGTTAAAATTTAAGTTTTTTGTTTTTTTGGTCATTTTCATAGAAAGGATTGGTTTCTATTAAATTTCTAAGACCTTAAATACAAATCACACAATTCAGTTATGCTTGAAACACCCTCTTTTGACAGCGACATTAGATTTTTGCCATAGATATTTTTAATTCATGTCCTCACACAATATGTTCAATGAATTATTGAGTTGTTAAAAATTGTTTTGTGAACATAATGCTATGCTAATTCTAAATATTTGTGGGAAAAGTCTAAATATCCAATAAAATGTTTAAAAAAAATATAAAAAAATGGTGTCATTTTTTTTTCATGGCTGATATTTAAAAAAATAAACATTTCCTATTTCAGTTACTTCATTCGTCACCTTTGTATGGACAAATTTTTATGAGGCTTAAATGTTTGATGGAGGTTAATGTTGAAGAAAGAGGCTTTTTGGTAAGTTAATATTACAGGTTTAACTTACTCTTTAATTCTAGAACTTATGTAAACCTTTCTGAAAAGTGGTGTTCTTAAAATATAGCCTTTAAAAATATTTAGAAACCCAGTCTCTTAAAATTGTAGCTCTGACAGGTCTTGTTGTACAATGATAAAAAACATCATGAAATCATACATTGATTGTCACTATTGTATGCCAAAATCATAAGAGTAACCAGTTTATCTGGTGACTTTGGCGGGTGTCTTTGATTTCCACTTCCCCACCCCAAGTTAGTCTATTAAATGACAAAGACTTTGGTAAGTGACATTTTTTTTAGACATATGATGCCAATAGTCATTATATATATAATGTGGTTATTTCCTTACTATTGTGAAATGGTATTGTACGATTTTGTGATGGTAAATTATTATGAAACTATATTGTATTATTTTGGGAGTTCCAGGTTAACCAGGTCTTGTATTTAAGCTTAAACTGCACGTAAAACAAAATATCTGTAATTTGAATTTTTATCTCTTCACGATCATAGCCTATAAAACCGTTATATTTTATTGCAAAAATTGAATATTTTTAACTCTGGGTAGAACTATTTTATGTCATGAAAAATAGAAGTATCTCATCATGAGGAATGTGTGTAACTTGAGCAAGTTTTTCACTTAAAATTTGAGTTAAATACAAAAATAAAAAGTATGAAACCTTAACATAATAAGGGGTAAGAGAAAAAGAAAGAAATGAAAACTTAGCATGTTCTGAGGAACCAATATAAAGTTAGCTTTTTTTTTTTATCCTTTTTTACAGGAGCTGTCAGGGGAAAAGTAAAAGATATTTTAATTTAAAGCATATCTTTCCGAGTATAATTTTTTAAAGCAAACCATCGTCACATGCAAACCAATTTTTTTACTCCATTACAAAAACATTTATTGTAATAAAAACATAAACAAAATCTATTTGACAGACTATGTTTGATGATGTGAGTGGCTTTGGTGCTTGGCATAGACGGTGGTGTGTCCTGTCTGGTAACAAATTATGTGTATGGAAATATCCAGATGATGAAACAAGAAAGGTATAAAAAAAAATCTTGCATAAAAAAATTAATTTTAAAAATTTAACTCTATAACTATAATATTCATTTGTATGCTTGGTGCTCATAAAATGTATCCATTTAATAAACTTTCCTGTCTGTTAGGATCCAATGACCTTCATCGATTTGAAACGCTGTATCACAGAGAAAGTAGGTCTTGTTCCAAGAGATATTTGTGCTAGACCAAACACATTTGAGATGGTCACCGTCAGACAGCCATTGAAGGGAGAACATGACACTCTAGTGACTAAAACATACAACTCAACAACCACTGTTAGGTAAAATAAATTATGATCTAAATTAATTATTTCGAGGTAGACATTTTTTATTGCTCATTGTCTTTGATTATAATATGGTGTATGAAATATGTATTGTGAGCTCTACTTTTTCACCATTTTCAAGCAGTACTCAGATATTCCAATACTGAATTCAATTTTCCTAGCAATTTCTGCTTTGCTTTTCAAAAAAGTTTTATAGTGCTTATAAAATAAGGGTTCCAATGCTACTGCTGTGACATACGCTGTGTGGAAGAAAAAAGCTTTTCCAGTCGCTGAATGGGGTTAATTGCATACTGTTACAAAGACTAAATTTAGTTACAGCCAAATGAAGATAACATTTTGTTTAAATTTAAAGTTTAATTATTATTTAATCTGAGTTATGCTTTAATTTAAGGCACCAGATGTCGGCAGACAGCAAAGAAGAACGTATTGTTTGGTGTAACAAGATCAACCGCACATTGGCCAACTTGAGGACCTGGAATGCAGATGCCCTGAAACCAATGAAACAACAACCTCAGGCCACATCCTCTTATCATTGAAATTTGTGCCTCGTTCAAGCCTTTTTTTTATTTCTCAGGTGCATCTAAATGGGTCAATTAAATATCAATTTATCAGATATGTACTTGATCTAGGGAGAGATTATTAACGTGATCTAAAAATTGTGCTTTTTTTTTTCAAAATACATTTTTTTAATATAAAAAAAAAGCTCTTATTTTCCAATATAACAAAATAAATAGTATGGATGTATCATAACAATACATTTTAAATTTATGTAATAACCCTCGATTTTTATCTCTATTCTATTATATTTTTATATGAATTAAAGTAGTCGGGTGTTTAATTCATAAATTATTTTGGGAAACTGAAGATTTGTAAACCACAGAACTGACTGAAACCACTCTTTATTTGTACCTGAGTAGATGTAAATATGTGATTTGTTAAATGTTAAAACTTTTGTACTGCATGAGTTTTGTGATGCTGTAAATTGGGTGTGTATAATTAATGTAGCCAATATTTATATCACTTGATAAGTTGCCTTAAAGTTAAAGATTCAGTGATATATCTCACTGATGGATTATGCTGTTGTGGCCTTAACCATTAATTAGTTTTTACTTAATTACAAAGGGATCGTTTGTACTTATCTTACATATATTTTGTTGCATATACTTTTTCAGTCTCATGCTTATGTCATTTGTACAATATTTAATTTTCATGTCTTTCATATTTCATGGTTATCATTTATATGGACAAAACAATCCACAGACACATCAAATGACCCCACATACATTTTTTTTTTTTTGCCATGCTAAGAGTTGTACAATCATGAACATACTTTCTGTCATTTTCTTCAAAATTATGTTCAGTCATTGTGGTAAAACTATATATTTGTTTTAAAATTTAGCCACTTCAAAACTGTCTTAAGACTCAATGTTATTACACGCTTGTCTGTTCTGTAACTTATTGTCTTAGAATGTTAGATTATTTCTATATTTCCTGCAGGTATTTTTAACCTAGGGCCCCCATAACATCAATGACTAGCCCTCATTGGCTTACAGAATAAAGTGCAAATATTATTTTATTTACTGTGTTAAACCAGTCAAAAGAGCCAAAAATCACCAGGACGAGAGACAAGAACCATGTTTTTTGGAGTCAAAACAGATTTGTAGCTGAGCCGCATTCAGCTCACGAGCCGCAATTGCCAACCACTGGGTTAAACTAAACATTGAATTTATTTGGGGATGGGTGGGAAGTAAGGGTTTAAATGAAGAATAGAGAACCTTTAACACAGAGGAAGATTCAAAATCCTATAGCTACCTACTTAAAAGTGCCTTACTTATTTGTAATGATATGGGGTTATGAGGTCTAGATATTATTGTCAGGTTGATTCTTGTTGTTTTTTCCCATAGTTGTCATCTTATATCATTGTATACATAATGTATAAGTTAATTAACATAGCATAATAAAAAATTATATGTACTTAAAAGTGTGGGGGTCGCAGACACTTAACTTGACATCGGTGAAAGAACGAGTATACTATAAACATTGTTCAGCTATGCATGACGTAACATATATCTACTTGTGGTAGGTTGCTGTTGACACACTGACAGTTACATGAACGAAGTGGCTATTCGGGCCCAGGTCCGCAAAGTGAGAGGTTGGGATAAAAATTTTAAATAAAACTTATTGTTGGGACCCGGGTCCGAATAGCGGCGATGCGTTTCCAGTTCCATTTTGACTAAATTCTATTCGGATGTCATTTGTGGTATTTTATTTTAGTTAAACTGAAGAAGTAAGTTTACAAACATATAGTCCATTCAATTATCTTTCATTTGATACCAAAATTTTTCTTACAAACCCTACAATAATTTTTACATATTTTTTAATAAACCCAACTCTCAACGGGTCCGAATAGCCGCATCCTTACATCAATTCTGCATCTGTTACGTTTCAATGCTTTGTTAGCCAAATTTCTTATTCATACATCCTATAAGTGTAACAAGCAGAAGCATAGTGAATAAAACAATTTCATATTTATGTTGAAATGCTTTGGGTTGTTTTTGTTAAAGGAAAGCAGTGAAACAAAGTATGGTAAAATGTGAAAAAAAGATGCAACGAAACAGTGTTGGCAAGAAGCCTTCTTCAGCGAACAAAAACAATATAAAATGAACACTTAGCTGCAATGTCGTTTTCAAGAGGACGGCAAAGGGAATGTGATAGACCATAAGTAGGTGTGAGTTAATACAGGCAAAAAGGGACGGAAGAGAGGAAAAGTAAGTCTACTGCCATTGGTCATAACGAGGAGGGGGCAGAGAAAAGGTTTAAAAAGTGATTGAGAACATGACATTCATACTATGTGGTGTCAAGGTCCCATAAGCCTGAAGCAATTGATAATGTTATAACTATAACAAAACTCCAAATCTTTAAATCAAGAGCTTCCAACCAGTCAACAACTCTTATTAACCTTTTGTGGACTAGTCAAAATTCTACACATAAGATGACTGTTTTAGAAATGGCTGGTTGCATAGTTGCATCTACAAGTAGTACAAGTGCAACAGTCTAAAGCAGGAGTGGCAAACAATACAGCCTGCTGAAGTCCGATTTATCACAAATAAATGTATTTGTTATTCATTCGACGGACAAAGAAAACTATTTTAAAAAGATAACTGAGAGAAAAGATAAAATGACATCACATTGGTTTAATTCTGATTTGTTATATAGCATTTCATTATAATCATCAAGAATAGATAAACATTTCTAAACAGCAATTAGTGGGTGGCTATTTCAAATATAAGGAGTAATAAAATGCAGCCTGCAAATGGACTTATCAAAGTGGCCCCCAGAAGCCTTTTGGGTTGGCCACCTTTGGTCTAAACTTTCCGACACATCAATTTTTAAAATATATAATTTCAATAATTAATTTTTAGGTCAACATTTGTTTACCTCCGGGTCCTTAATAAAGATGTGGGAAAGGGGGATTCAGTAACTGAGGACAAAGTAAGTGGGTATAAAGGATCATGGAATGTCCGCAAGCTAGAATTTTTTAAATATATTGCTTTAGGCCCCCCTGCATGGATTCCAGTATGTTTAAATTGCTAGTGTCCTCTATGGCTGATATATTTGCACTATTTAACTATAATCTTAAACCACCGAGAAGTTAGTGAGGGAGACTGCTCTCTAAACATTTGGTTGTTATTTATAAACAAATGTTAAAGATGCGAGTTTGGGCTCTTAAGTTTTACTGTCAGGTCTGGCAGACTAATCATATGAATAATATTATCGTACTTGATTAGAAGTTTAAATCTAATGACTTTGCTCTGCATAATCATTACTATTATTCTGGATGGGGGGGGGGAGCTACATGTGGAGAAAGAAAAAGTGAGGGGGGGGGAAGATGTAGAAATGCCCCCTAGTGGTAATAAACTACTGCTCCTACTTTTTAAGCAGTCCATCCTGTAGAAAATTGGACCATTTTCAAAGTACTTAGACTGAAAAGATGCAATGCAGTTTTAAAAATGCATATCTACCTCCAAATTACCTAAGTTGATGTATAATACTACGACTAACTATATGGTATAGTAGTATTATTATACATCAACTAAGGTATATTTCAGATTGTTGTTAAGCCTGTGAGTTGGCTAAGTTTCTAACATAGGGTAATTACCATTTTTAAGAAATGTACACAAACTTTTCTATTTAAATCCTTTATATTAACTTCCTTATTGTTCATGGCTGGCAAAAATTTGGGACAGCTAATTGACCTACTTCCTGTGAACCTGTTGAACTAAAACTTGTCATATAGACTCGTTGCCGATGACAAAACATTCTATCAATTTTTCAGTCCAACCCCATTTTAAAAGCATATTGGAAGCACGTTTGGTGCATATTATTTTCTTTCATTTTTCTGAAATAGTTGGTGAAATAAATCTGCAATGTAAAATCAGGTGGGAAATTAGAATATTTATATAAAGTAAATAATAAAAATGCATATAAAGGATTTTTAAGAAAAACTTAGTTTTTGGGGGTTGTTTAATTAGAAACTGCCTATACCACTAGACATTCAAATTTTAATTTTAGATTTGATCAAGTAAAAATCTATGTTGATGATGTGAAGATGTCAGGCAAATAAATCATAAAATGCATACATGATTACAATCAATTAATGGATATCACCTGCACCAACTGAACTTGACATGCACTTTGTTCATTTTGAAATAATAATTTTTTTTACCCTTTCATGGCAATTAAATTTGAGATTTAAAACATATTTGAAGACATTAATGTAGGCAAATGGAAAAATAAGCATGTATGGCAGACCTTGCTAAAAATTATTCAAATATTATTTGTTTATTTCATATAAAAATTTATAAAAAGTGTGATGACTGTATTAAGCAAATCTTCCTTCCACTGCACACAATTTAAATTCAGGAGTTTTCTACCATTTCATTATAACTAAGCCATGATTTTTCTGGACTGGCCAGGCGACAGAAAACACAGACAGTGATATCTTGAAAAGACTCCAATTGAGATAATGAAAATGGCTTTGCACATTTAGAACACTGGGGAGTAAAAAAAAAGAAGAATATTATACCATTTGCATTCTTTTCTCTTCTACTTCTTGAGACAAATATATGTTTTTTTCAAATTTGCAACAAATTTACTTAGTGCTACACTTCACTTAGAGGGAAACAAAAATCACAAAAATTATAACAAAATTTTAACAAATGAGTGGTGATAAAGAATATCTAAATGGTCAAAAACTAAATTTTCATTTCTTAAAAATGGTTTTGGACTTCTTCTTATATTTGAGGGGCCCACGATCAATTTGTTGATCATTCTGGCTCCTGGTTTAAATTCAGAGTTTACAGACTTAAGAAGAAACTTAAAAACTTTTCAAGAATAATATGACAAATAGCCACCTGAGTAATAAGTAGCATTGCAATTCTATAACTGTAATCATATCTGGTGGTTAAAAATATTTTGAACTTCACTTGGTTTTCAAACCAGTAATGCTCTAAGCAGTCCTAGCATATGCTGTAACTTGTGTGTAAGGAAATACAAACAATTCACTAGCTCGTTCATCTTGTCATACAATTGCTAGAGACTAGCCCCTTATTCATGGCCAGCCTGTTGTACTGCTTACCTTTACAACTTTGACACCCACAGCCTTTTTGTTTTCCAGAACCATTGGTATTTGATCTGACTCCTCCAGATTCCAAAGTCGAATTGTCTTGTCCTGCAAGTCAAGATATTTATGAGTATTTTGGAAATAGGCGGCTACTCCACATTATGTATTGTGTATCATCAATCCAGATGTGACAGCAAGATATTACTATTTGTATTTTTTATATTTTAACTCTTGTTTCTTATTCATTTTATATAAAAAATAACATAAAAAATTTAAACAAAATTTATTTAACCATATCTGTCTAATTATCAATTGGTCAAAGGTTTCCTTTGATGTAATTATCCAGGCACAAAACAATTTACCACAAGGCAGGGGATATATACATTTGATAAGCTACCGGTACCTACAATTTTCGCTCTTATAAAACGAATGTAAAATTTTAAGGAAAAGAAATAAAGAAAAGAAGAACAAAAATCCTATTACTCTGCACTAAACATCAACTTACCTTAGAGCATGACAGCAGCCATTTTTGATCTGCACTGAAGCAGACATCATTCACCCAACCCATGTGACCCTAGAATGTTAATCAATATTTGCTTGGAAATTATTAATTATTTTCTTTGTGCACAATAAAAGCATTATCATTTTTTTTTTTTGACAACAGCCTTCAATCAAAATCTCAACAACTTTTTTCTTGTCATGATTTATTTATGTTGGGATAATATTTACAACAAAATAAAAATACCTCCCCACCCATTTTTTAACATGACATTACCCAGTTATAATGTATACAATTTAGATGTCTAAAATTATTTTATTTAAACTGATGATTATATTTTCAGAAAAATTATTAAATAGGCCTTATCATTTATATTCTTCTGATGCCCATTTTTTAAAAATTTTAGATCTATATTTTAAAATGCCATAATCATTGAAACACAATTTCCTTTGATTAAAGGATTCTTTTTGTCTTTTATGCTTTTAATTTGACAATGACAAAATTAAAATTTCTTTATTTAAATAATAGATTTTTAAGTACACTCTAGGACAGCGTTCCCCCAATCGGCACCAGTTCAGAAGCCTTACATTGTGTTCAGACCATGAATATTTATGGTGAAATAAAAAAAAAATAATATAATTAATGAATCTGGAAACATGTTGTGGAATTTCAAAACTTGTCAACCAGTCCGAAAAATTTGACAGTTTGGGAAACGCTGGTCTAGATGACATCATCACAATAATAATCAAAATTAACTAAATGACAACAGATGTACATAGATATAGTGGGCCAACCTGTAATTTCAACTTCTGTGCACTGTTCTCTATATCCCATACTACAATACTCATGTCATAGGACCCAGTTACCAGTAACAAACCTGATAAAAATAGTGGAACAGACTAATGTTTTAAATTACTAAAATTCATGACATTATATTATGAATAGAAATTTTGGACCCCTGAAACATAGAATTAAAATTATACTTCCATTATTAAAAATATAATTTATAACACATCAATCAAGTGCAAGGATTGAAAGTGCTTTATAGAATTATTATACTCTAAGTTTATTAAAATATATACAGTTACATATTTTTTTTTGCTAAAATTTCAAGTAAGTGAGTGAAACAACTGTGCAATTTTTTAATTAAACTATATCATATTTCATTTGGTTTTATGATTATGAACTCACCATCATTGCTGAACTGACAGCAGCTAACTGACCCCTCATGACTTCCCTTTAAAACTGTTGGTCCTTTTGATCTAGTGATTGAAGGAAACCAAAAAATAAGGTGTCCCAATCTGGTTTTCCTGAATTTAATATTTCTACCACAGAAATTTTCATCAATTTTCTTTTTTCAAATAATAATTTAAAACCATCTCAAGGCCAGTTTATAAAATACCAGTACCAAAATAAAAGAAAATTACAAGTTCAAAGCTCATATGTACATATTTGACAGGCATAAAGAAAAACAAAACCTCCATGGAAAGATTTATAATGCTGTTCACATTTTGACATATTTTACCTGTACATGCCAGTGGCAACATCCCATATGAGAATTGTTTTATCCCATGAACCTGTGGCAAACTTCCTCTCATCATAAGTGATAGCACAGCTGGATACAATGTTTGTGTGCCCTCTGAAAGTATTAATTCTCATATATGATTTATTATCTAGCTGCGTTATATGTTACTAATAATGTCACATTGGAGATAGCGTTGGTGGGTCGTCGAGCACGAGCTCTTAAAAATATAGATTACTAAATGATCAAAACAATATATTAAATTATGGTCTGGTCTATTTATCATGTAAATGATTTTTTACTCAGTATAATTTTGTTTTTGACTAGACAATTACAATACAAAAAATAATAAAAGTGTCAATATTATAAGCTTTTCTTTTATCATCTTTTAATATATCATTTCAGGTACATTTAACATTTGAATATCACTTTATGTTTACTTAAAATGTGTTTGTTTCATACTCAAGTGTTATGGTATTAATTCCAGAAACCAAATCAAAAAACTTTGCTGTCCTGTCCATGGATGTGGTCATGACTTTGTCATCCCCTGGTGCAAATCTGAGGCTTGTTAAACTGCTCTTGTGAAAATCTTTCTTAGAAAAAAAATTGTTTTAGTTACAGTATTCTTTTATTTTCTATCAACTATTTACAATACTGCTTTCTTTTTTTTTAATATACCTAAATGACATAGTTTTTATTATAATAGTGATTTTTTCATTTTTTCTAAAAAAGGGTTTCCCCCAAAAATATAATTAAAAATATCTTTTTAGTACCTAACTTACATATTCCTGATGTCTCAAATAAAAAAAAAAAAAAGAAACTCACCTTTAAGTTCATGAATCAATTCCCCACTTTCAATATCATAAAACCTCAAACTTTTAGCCAAGTCTGATCCGACAGCAATTAATTTTCTGTCATGGGAAATCTGACAGCAGGTCAGGAAATCGTCATGGTTTTTCTCAATCTGAATACATAGTTTTTATTATAAATGTTATTTTTTAATTTTTTCTAAAAAAGGGTTTCCTCCAAAAATATAATTAAAAATATCTTTTTATTACCTAACTTACATATTCCTGATGTCTCAAAAAAAAAAAAAAAAAAAGAAACTCACCTTTAAGTTCATGAATCAATTCCCCACTTTCAATATCATAAATCCTCAAACTTTTAGCCAAGTCTGATCCGACAGCAATTAATTTTCTGTCATGGGAAATCTGACAGCAGGTCAGGAAATCGTCATGGTTTTTCTCAATCTGAAAAATGACAATTTTCTAAGTAATTTCATAAATTAGTTTAAGGTACAAAGAAAGGGCTTACTAATCACAGGGTCATTTACTAAGTCTTAATGGCATTACTTGACTCCTTTGTTTTTTTTTTAATGGGTATTGAGATATGAAAATATTTTAAGGAAAAGCATACATCAAACTGTTTGTTTGCTTCAGTTTCTTGTCTCAGGTTATATTAAAATGTTCAATTTTTTATTTTTGTTCTCCTGTATTCTCATTGCTGATTGGCCATTAAGACTAGTTATTTTGCATGATGTTACTTTTAAAAAAAAATGGTAGAAATTAATTTATTAATAGAAAAAAATTTAGGAAAAATTAGTCACTGTTTAGGAAAGGGAATAGACCATCAGTTTGAAGGCTGAATCTTATGAAACATTTGTTGGTTAAGGGGTGATAAGGGGAGAGACTGCAGGGGACTTACTTCTCCTCTTTTCTTTCCCTCTTCCTTATTTAATCTCTCACTCACTTACTTTCTGTCACAATTCATTTGCTCCCCACAGATACTACTTCTAGGCTAAGTGCTATTTTAAATTTTTATACTGTTTTTTCTGTTGTTTTGTTCGCTGATGAAGGCTTCCTGCCAACAAGTTCGGTGTTTTGTTGCGTGCCTTTTTTCAGGTTTAACCTTACTTTGTTTTACTCATTTTATATTTGTTGGTTAATAAAGATTATCAGTTATTAAATCTAATTAAGTTTAAAAATTATTTTACTAGGCATTGTCCAGTCTCTGTATCAGTGTACTTGAACTTTTTGTCCCATCCACATGATAAGAATCTGAATCACAAAAATTTAAGCATAAGACCAAAAAAATTACAAATAAAATAACATAAATTTTTCCAACGAAAGATGGAAACCAATAAACTTATTTACTTATTTATAAGTTTACAATTAATATAATGACTTTTCTCATGGAGTAGAGAAAATGCTTTTTATAAACTGTTTTGACAGAAAGTAATCCCATTAAGAAATTTTTGGTCTATAGATTTCTATTTTACTCTATTTCTCACATAACTTATTTTATCATAAAGGACATTAAGTAAGTTTATAAACCATACTTTGATCCATCAGACAAGCAACATGCTTGGGAAATGTTGGAGTTGTGTAAGTCATCATAGCTTCTGACACACTCTCCAGTTTTTGAGTTCCACAATTTAACACTACAATCAGATGATGAGCTAAAAATTGTGTGAGAGTCTTGAATGAACTGACAATTATTTACACTATGTGTGTGACCTTTCAATAGTCGAATTCTTACCTGTCAGTTAGAAAGAAATACGGATCAGATGTGAACCATAGCCATTTTAACATTGATATGAAAGTATGAATAGGGTATTAAATAGTATTTCAACTCAAGTTATTCAAAAGAAACCACATCTAAACCATCCTCCTTAACATAGGTTTAATGTACAAATTTTATTTCTATACTGGCAGATTAATTTTGTTTAAATAAGTTAAATTCATAAGTATATAAACCAAAATCTATAAGAGAAATATAAGTTAATGTTTTTCATAAACCAGTATAATTTGCATATTTTATCCCAAACCATTTTTTTTTCACTTAATAAAGGCAACATTGAAAAATTGAATTTCTGATGGTTTGCATATATTTGTTAATTTTGAAACAAAAATTAAAAAACGCTAGATTAAATTTGAATACCACTAATACTTACTTTTGCCAACTCCTCGCCATCCCATTTTTCAGTATTGATTGAAGATTCAGCTTTAATATTTTCGCCAGTAATTTTTGTCATTATTATGGCATACCGATATTAGCTGAAGCTGAAAAAGCTAATGCGCAAAGACATTACATTAATTTTATATAAAGACAAAATAAGACTGTTTGTGCTTTGTGTGATTGCATAATGCCGTGTTATTAAATTTTAAATGAATGAAGGGCTACAAATTGTACACCAATGTAACTCATTTCACATCATCAAAATGTCTCCATCCTCAAATATTGACTTTTAAAGTTTCTTAAATTATTTTCTTTACTGTGTGGCATTGTATTGTGAATTTTTTTAAATGATTAAAAATTGACTTATAATATTATATAAACGCTTCATCGAAACACAAAGATCACCATTTCCACCAAAATTTTACTCCTATTGTCTCCTAATCCCCACACCTACCCACAACCCCCTTATATTATTCATTCAATTGCAACTACAATTTACTCTTTCACCCTGACCCTCTCCAATTTACAAGTATCTATTGGCTGTAGCACTTAACTGATAAACATTAATTTTATTTCTCTCTGGTAATGCTCAGCTTAAAAAGATTTGAAAATCATTTTTAAAAAATGTCTGATTCTTCTTTAACCCCCATCCATCTGTAGCCCCCCCCCCCCCTCTACTATCTTCCAATCATCATCTACANCCAAAATCTATTTCACCCCCCCCCCCCCATTATTTCCTTCCTAAATGAAACCTAATGACTCTACATGATTTCCTTACCTTCCCATTTCTTCTCTAAGAGTTCTTTGTTACCCTTACATCCGCTAACCCCTACCATCTACCAAGACTCTATAACTTATAACCTCTTCTATACTTTCTCCCTCTTACCAATTTCATTTGCCATACTTGACTAATGTTTATATGTTTATACTTTTGTTTTGCATTACTTGCATTTAGTCAATACTTAGCACCTAATTTAAAATAAGAAAGGAAAACAAATTAGTTGGATTATAATGATATACTATATATAGTTAACAAATGAAAAATTATTTTCTTTTCATTTTTACTGTGAATTAAATTAAAGTAACTTAATTATTACTGAGTTGGCAAACTTTATTTTATGCACTTGCATTAGTCCAAACTTTTAAAAATTATTTCGTAGGCAGAAATTTTATCCCAAGTCCCAACCTCTAGAGTATATTAAAATAAAGACATTGTAAAGATGTTGTGGTCTTGGGTTTAATTGGAAGGTCATAATAAAACTAAAAATATTGAATGTAACCTTTTGTTTTTACATACATTATTCTCAGTTTCTATTAAGAGTAGATTTTAAGAGATAAATTGCAATTGATGGATTAATTTTGGGGGGTGGGGGGTAGTTTTCATATAAACTAATAGTAATAGTATAGTAATAAACATTAAACTTAAACGAAGTTAAGCCTGTACTTCTCCCTCTGGCTTATTCATAGACACAAAGGGCTCAAAGGCAAAGGATTTCATCCAATAATATGAAAAGTAATAAGTTAGCCCCACAAGTTTTAAAATTCTAAATTTATGAATTTATGGTAAATGCCACAGCATTGACACTATCATTCCCTGCCCTATGTCTATGATATGTTGCATGTAATTTGTAAGACTCCAAGCAATATCTTTCTTAATCTTAAAATAAGTTATTAACAGTGTAACAGCTTTATGATAATTACTGATAATGACTTGAAACTTTATACTGAAGAATCCACTATTTCTTACTTACGACTAATGTAGACATTAATTTACAAGATTCAGGCATGTTTTATTTCATGGTCACTTTGGTTTGTGAATTTAAACTGAGACTTATTATTTATAATTTATTATATTATATTTATTTATATTATTACTTAGTTTTAGTCTTTAGTTTAGTCAGTACTTACTTAACTAACTTAGTTACTTAGTGACTTAGTTACTTAGGCTATTCTTATTGGCTTAGCCATTTATATTAAATTATAGTCACTGTCATAACTTTAAAAAATGAAAAAAATTTTTTTTTAGCTTTGTTTATCTTCAATGAATCTTCACATTACTTCTTTACATTTGCCATTTGCATTTAGAATTGTAGAAAAGTGGAATATTTAAACATTTGTTTACACCAGCAACGCATTCAAGAAATCAAAATGCTACACACATCCGGTTTAATGTCGCAAAGTTACTGTTTATTTTTTTTACTCCGAAGTATTTTAGTAATTAGTAATAAAATATAATTTTACAAAATATTTATCATAATTTTTTGAATATATGATTTATGATTGATTGATTGATTGATTGCTTAAGTTAGTTGTCAAAAATATAATTGTAGTATTTATGAAATGTAAAAATAGCAGACAAGTTCGCCTCGTTCACCACACCTTCCCACCCCATGCCCATTAGTCCACGATAACACACCGCATATTTACTGTCCGGACTTTACTCAAGTTACCCAAAAATAGTACTCTTAACTAAATAATTATATGCAATTCATTTAAAAAAAATTAAGTTTTATTATTACATCAGCTAATTAAATTAAAAACAAATAAAAAATAAGATTTAGCATTTTTATTGTTAAATTATTGAAAGTATTATATCACGTTTACGACATTGCTTCCGATAGTTTTTAATAATTATTTTTAGTAACAAAATGGACGATTTAGAAGAAGATGGGCAGCTCGGTGAGCATTTCTAATAGTTTAAAACTGTTTAATTACTTAAATATGTGTTAAAAATGTATATTTTTGAAGCTGCGGCACCTAATACAGTTTAATTTATTGTGATCAATTTATTCGTAATTTCCATTGCATTAATCGTCAATCTGATGTAGGTTATTTATAGTTATAGAATAGAAAAAAAAATAAATTTGACAATTGAATTCATTGAACTTCAGTTCTTATTATTGACTTTGGCATGCATTGGGCGGTGGGCTTTGTTGGACTAGTGCAGGGGTCAGCAAATTTCTTTGAATTAAGAACCGTTGGTAAAGTGAATAGATAGCACCGCATTTTTTTTTTGGCTACGGCTATTGGTAGTTGACTACCAATAGCCCCTAGAGAGCTATTTGTAGTCAACTACCAATAGCCCCTAGAGAGCTATTGGTAGTTAACTACCTATAGCCTCTAGAGAGCTATTGGTAGTTTTAACTACAAATAGCTTCTAGAGAGCTATTGGTATTCTATTACCAGTAGTAGTTAGTAGTAGTTTACTATCAAAAACAAATAATTAGTGATAGATTGATGTACTGCAGTATTGACAAAGAATTTTTGGCACTATTGTTTTGAATGACATCATTGAAATTGCACTTATTAAGTCTTATGCTGTGGTTATTTGGACCCGGGTCTGAGAAGTGAGAGTTTGGGTTTATCAAAATTTCATTTTAAAATATTATAGGATTTGTAAGACAAAATTTGGTATCAAATGAAAGATAATTGAATGTACAATATTTTTGTAAACTTACTTCTGGGTTAAATCATCATTCACTCCAAATCGGATTTCCAAAGCATACTAGACTACACTTTACTTTTATGTTTGTTAATATTTTATGTATCACGGCCTATGTTTTCATCGGATTCTGTTCTGTTAAATACATAACTTTGGCGTAGTAAGTTAGTAAATAGAAATTGCTAGACGTTTAAATATACGTTTGTGTTATAGATGAGCAATTTACCGAAACTGTCCATAAAAATATCAATGTCTTTATTATGAGTTAACGAGCGCTCAATTGTGTAAATAATACTCAGTAAGCATATCTCCCACCAGAAGATGGATAAAAGAAGAGGGGGTGGGGGGTTACCAGGTGACCATGTTCCTAAAGATAGCTTGGCCAAAAGCTTGTGTTATCTATTTTTTAAAAAACACCGTAGGCTGTACCATAAAACTATATTTCTGAGTTGGATTTATTTTCAAATGAGCACGTTTTACTTCGGCAAAGAAGGAGCTGTGTAAATTTTTTAAAGACTATGATATCCCCCCACCCCCTTTCCCGGCACATCTATCCAGACCCAATTATTAGTGGTAGAGGATAGAACTAGATATTGAAGTCCATGTCATGAATCATTAAAATGTATGTTGAGTACATGGTAATGGTGAGTTTAGGCTTATCAATTATGTTATGACAAGTCAACAACTGCAGTTTTTTAGTTACCGTCAAAGTATTTTTATTAATGAACTCAAGATTTTATTCCCATGTCAATGTCATTAACTGTAAATTACTACTGTAAATTTAGATTACATGGGTATGTAGTCTAGAACACCTTTCTTCCAAGCTCCTGCAGAGCTGATGTATTGTAAGAATCAAATAACACACAACACTGTAACAATTCATATTCATGTATTTAATCCTTTGTAATTTGTATGCATGTGGGTTGAAATGCATAACAAACTCCACCTAAAAGCTCACTCCTGTGCCTACATCCACATCAATGTCACTTTCAACAAAAATAAAAAAACTACATACTCAACAGAACTCATCACTGTCGACTCAACACTATTTCCTTTAACATAACACATTTTTCCTCACATGGTTTTTTTTTAAGACACACCGCCCACTGAAACTATGGTTTTAATCAGCATTCTGTCCCTATAATATTCTTACTTAGTAGGTTCATTAGAGAATTAGAAACATGCAAGTATGAAACAACTAAAAAAAACATAATAAATTTAATAACATTTATTAACAAATTAGGCATAGTTATTTTAAAAAATAATAATAAACATGTAGAGTAAGAAAAACCAAATGTGTTGCTGATGGACTTCGCAAAGGCATCTGACAGTGTGAATCATACATTGCTTCAACTCGAAGTCCATAGATCAGGGATCCAAGGCACCACTAAAACATGGATTTCTAGCTTCCTCAGCCAAGCAGTAGTGGTGGACGCAGACCTGTTTACTCTCAAACTCATAAAATCGTACAATACCTTATATTTATAGAAAAAAATAAACATACAGTATACATGCTAACACCTCAAAATCGTACATTGTACGCCAGAATCGTAAGAGTAAACAGGTCTGTGGACGGTACAAGCTCCTTTGTCAATGTGAAGTCAGGGGTCCCCCAGGTATCAGTGCTAGGCCCCTGTTTGTTCCTAGCAGACAATGACCTACCCGAGAATCTGACATTCCAGACTGTTCGCACATGACCCAGCGGTGTATAGGACACTCGCCAACAGATCTGACCAGGACCAGCTACAACAGGATCTCAATCTGTTAGCTGAGTGGGAGATGAGCTGGGACAAGGAATTTCACTCTGCCAAGTGCCAGGCACTATCAGTCTTTAAAAGTAGTACGCCTCTACACTACCAATACGAACTGCAAGACCATATACTTGAGCCAGTTTCTCCCGTAAAGTACCTGGGTGTTACCATTCAAAGAGAGGTCCGCTGGGACAAGCATTTTAACAATGTATGTAACCAAGCAAACAAGACCCTGGGGCTTAATCTAAAGATTGGCAAGTCCTGTGTGAAAGAAAGAGCCTATAAATTATAAAGCCTTTGTCCGTCTGGTTTTAGATTATGCATCTTCAGCCTGGGATCCATTTATCTAGAAGAGCATCGACAGGTTGGAGGCGGTCCAGCGACAAGCAGCACGCTTTGTCCTAAACCACTTTAGGAAACTCGTCCATCTGCCCCATAGAAATTCAGGCTCATACCAGCAAGAAGCCAATATAGGAGCTGCTCCTTCCTGCCCAAGACAATCTAGCTTGCAAAAGGAATAGTTGAGGCGACAACGCTAGACTCATTTGGGTCTATTGCCTCAAGCCTTCAAACCCCCAGTGCATGATTCCCTCACAAAGTGACACTGGAAATCATTGAAATGTCCTCAACACCAGGCACAGAAAAATTGCAAATCCCCTCTACATGTATAGGAGCCAAAAATGATCAATAAATTAATCGTGTACTTAAGATATAGAAGAATAATCTCAATATAATGAATATGTTATAAATGTTAGCAACATCCAAAATTTGATTAGAAAAAACAAATCCTTATGAATTGAATTAATGAAGTACATAATGAAACGTAGAAAAAAAATATTCATACTGTTAATAAAATAAACATGAATAAAATAAATGAAAAATAATAGACAAAATATATATCAATATATATCAACATACAATACCAAGCCAAGCATAAATAATGAATGAACTGAAATTACAAAAGAATAAGAATACACACTACAATTATGGATATATATTAACAGCGCAGTAAAAAAGAATTAAATTACCAGCATGACTGACAAAACCATGATTTTATCCTCATACTGGATCTATACCCAGCACAATCATAGTGGAACCATTCCAGACAATGATCACACTGTACCATCTTTAGCTCACCATCATCTATAGTTTGACAAGAACTGCAAGAAAATAGATTATCTTGACTTTTTATACTAACTCGAGCCAACAATTCCCTCCAGGCATCATCAAGAAATTTATCTTGAATGGAGCTAAAATTATGATCCACTAAACATGCACCCAACAGACTAGGCGACTTTAATTGATCTATAGTGTACGGGGGCTCACCACCTGTCACACATGCATTTACATACAATTCAAACTTAACATCATCTGTCAATTTGTCGAACTTTAAAGGAACTGAATGCTTTCTTTTTCTCCTAGTGAAATTCTGTTTATTATTTGGCCTGCCCTTAACTCGTACTCTTTTTAAAATAATATTAGAAAAGCTAGCATTAGCTTCAGGAAGTGAGTGTTCATTGTCAGAGGATATACAAGGTAAGGATTGAGCATCAATTAAACTAACGGCTTTTGCAGAAGAACAAGGAAGTGAATCAACTACATTACAATTGCCGCTTGTTGAATAACATGTCAGTGAATCTACACCATTAATAAGAACAGTAGTAGTGGAAGGTATATTATTAACAACTGGACAAAGTATTGAATCAGCATCAGCTGAAGCAGTATCTGGAGGTTCACTGCTTGTTAATTCAACATCATTAATGAAAACAGTATTAGTAGTAGCAAAAGGTAATGAATCAACATTTAAATCAACACTAGAAACAGTGATATCAGTATTTGTAAAAACAGGCTCAATAGGAGCACTAGCTGCAACATCTGCTACCAACATGTCATTGCAGGAATCAATGCCATGCCAGAGATTTATTAAATGCCTGACTTGAAGATATTTGTCTTTAAAATCAGTGTCTCCAAGCAAAGGCAAATAAGAAGAAATCTCACTAACAAGTTTAGAGGTCAATACATATTTGTCCTCTGGGGCACTAAGATTTACATTAGAAAAAATGTGTTCATTAATAGCACCAGTATTTTGTACAGTTTCATGCAGGCAGTCGAAATGAGCCTTATTTTTGAACCTGTGGTTAAAAGTCACTGGTTCATAAATGGAAAGTCCATTCTGCTTTCTTACAAACATAACATGTTTACAGTATAAATCAAAACTTTTAAAAAAATAACAAGTGCAACCACTATATGTTGCGACAGATTGTGTGTTGGTACCACTACATGAAACATTAAAAGAAGGCTCACTTGATATTTGAGTATAATGAAACTGAAATTTTCCTAAAGATAAAAATTGCTGAACTACATATTCAGCAGCAAAATGTGTTAAATCATTTTTTATTTGATTAATAACCGGATTATTGAGTTGGGCATTATAATGTCTAGCATTTGAATTTAAAATTGAAGATAATTTTGAAAGCTTGCTTATTTGTGAATCATGGTAGATGAGCCGACTGATGCATGTGTTTAGGTTTGTCTGATGATTTAAAATCTTTTTAATTTTAGAATGATAGGATTCCACATGGTTTGTAGTGGTCAATCCCAAAGTGATGGTGTCTAGATTTAAATGCCTGGCCCACATTTCAGGCTTATTCCACCAATTCTCCTCAAAATAGGTTAAAACCTGAACAGGTGCAATATTTTTTATTTCATCTTTTAAAATGTTGAACTCGCTTACAGAATCTGTCTCTTTCATAGAAAAAAATAGATTTGTAATAGCCTCAATTAAATGGGAGGTTAAACCTCTTTTCGTTAAAGCTCTCTGCAGGGCCAAATTTATGTGAAAAGCACAGATTAAAATATGTGCTTCAGGGAAAACCTTTTTAATAGCACCGATTTCCGAAAAATCTTTATCTACAAAAAAACAGGGGCTAGGAAACGTATAAATTTCTTTAAAAAATTCTAAACATTTAACTAATAAATTCTGCTGTTCACAGCGTATAAATGCATGCATGACAGGGCGACCCCTGCCATTGCTGTCAACGGCCATTATAGTTAAAAGAGGCAAGTTATAAATATTTGTTTTGTAGGTAATATCCATTACCAAAACTTCTGGATACTTAATCAAACATTGCATCATCTCACGTGATGAGTACACTAAATATATAAAATTACCCTCCCCATCCCTCCCAAAATCAACTCTACCTCCTTCAACCATTAGATAATTTAAAAGTTTTTCTGTCTCCTGCTGGTCTGTACTTTTATTAGGCACACGCACCTTTGCCCTCAGATTGCTGACATCTTTGGGAGCAACCACAACATTCTGTTCTTTTAATATAACTTCTCTGAGCTCGGTGTTTGACACTGATGTATACTGAAGCAGCGTGTTCAACATTGGGGTTAGCTGGACCTTTCTCTTCTCAGGCAATGCATTAACACTCTAAATAAAAAAGGAAATTAAAGCAATTTGAGTATGTAAAATAAGATATATATCTAAATGTAGCCTATAACTTAAAAGAATCCAATGTGTACTATACAAGCACAATAGAAATACATTAAAAGCATGTCTGTGCAATAACATCTTACCTCCTGGGACAGCATGTGGTTAGCATGAACTAAATCCGATTGCACTACTTGCAACTTCCAGTTGTCGTTGACTTTAACCATTTTAACTCTCAATTTGGCTGGACAGCCTAGTTTTAATGACCTATAAAATAAAGAAACTGTTTTAAACAACATTAACTATGGTCATTTAAAGTGTAACATATAGTTTTAACAAGTTCTTAACTTGTATATTATTTAACAGTAACATTCTAAAAAAGAACAAACCTTTGGTTAGGTCGCAAGCCCTTCGATTTTGACGCCCTCTCTGTGCCATGCTTGCATTCATAGAGAATGAACTGGTAAACAAGAGTCTCATACTCAGTGGATCCATTTGTAGCTGGTAGCTAAATTTAATGAAACAAATGAATACATTATAATTATAATACATGTATATTGTATGAAATTATTGCTAATGTTAAGGATGGCTGCCACGGGGTCTTTTGGGTGTTTATTATAGTTGCAGTAAATTAGGGTTTAGCTTAGGTTGAGGGATCGATTTAGGGTTCAGGTTAGGCATAGGGATCTATTTAGGGTTCAGGTTAGGCATAGGGATCGATCTAGGGATACATTCGTGAAATTCGATAAAATAGTGGCAGTCGTCCTTAACATTTACCTATGAAATTAATATTATACTTAAACTGTATAATAATATATCTATAAATCTATTTTAAAAAATGCGCTTTTTAACAATAAATAAATTGTAATAGTGGCAGTCGTCCTTAACATTTACCTATGAAATTAATATTATACTTAAACTGTATAGTATAATAATATATCTATAAATCTATTTTAAAAAATGCGCTTTTTAACAATAAATAAATTGTAAAAATCAATAAATAAAGATAGTTAGATAGGCTTACCTTTTTAGAACTCTTTTTTATAAAGACAGCATTTTGAAGCTCTTCTAAGGCTTTGATGGCTATTTCCAAATCTTTGAATGTATCAAAATGGCAATTTGCAGCTAAAACACTTTCAGGATTCATTTCTAGGCAGGTGTTGTCACTAGTACGAACTAGTAAAAAATGAACGAGCCATTGCTTCACCCTCGTCATAGAAAGCGGGTTTTTAAAGTTCCGGTTTTGGTTTGATTTGATTGGCTGGACTACCAATAGCTCTCTAGTAGCTATTGGTAGTTCACTACCAATAGCCTCTAAGCAGCTATTGGTAGTGAACTACCAATAGACACTTCCTTTTTTTTTACCATGGCGAACTTATGTCCTAAATTTATCCCTAAAAACCTGAACCCTAAATCTATCCCTAAGCCTAAACCCCTGGGTTTTGACCCTTTCACTATCAGAACCAGGGTTTTGACCCTATCGGAACCAGAGACAAAACACAAATAATGCCAGGGTGCTATCTCTTCACATTAGCCAAACCATTTCATAAATTATATCAGTGTCGGCTAAGAAAATATTTATTTAAGCCGTAGCTGCATAATGGTCTTAAGATGAGAATGAGGTGGATTAAGATTTAAATGACAATTGGTTGACTAATCACTATGACTATATTATATCAATTGAATTGAATATTCTATTAGGTAAATGTTTGTTGATTCCAAGCGCCACTTATTTCCCATAACACGTCTGCTAAAATAAAATGCAGAAGGTTAGAGAGAGAATGTCCTGTTTTAGCTACTTACCAAGAGAAACGAAAATAGAAATGAAACTTTAATATTTAATTGAATAATTGCAGCTGATACATTAATTTCCTGGGGAGTATAAATTTATAAACTTTATTGTATTCCTCCACTGTGTGGCAAGAAATGTCAGCGACCTGCTGTTGCCTCCTTTCTTGGCATCATTTCAGCCGGTACATTAATTTGGTGGTGAGCTTAGCAAATTTATTGTATCCTTTTAGATATGTGGCAAGAAGTGTCAATGACCAGCGGTCACTCCCTTCCCTCAACTAGTGCGTGTGTGCTACAATCACACACTTTGGTGAGAAAAGTGTAAAAATGATGAAAAACAATACAAAATATTTGTAGAAGGATGAAAACCTTACTTACAGTTTCACATAACAACTTTAACACACTTTATTGCATGGTTCCACCAAAATTAAAATCCAAAAGTTGTCAAAAAAATCTATACCCATTCCACAATGCCAGAAAAATTTTCTCATTTCTAATATTACGCTGAACAAAAATTACACTAAGAAATGAGTGTAGCCTAACCATTTTCTTTCCGTTATCCATGACTGTCCCTCTAATAATTATTATATTGACAAGTAATAATTACTATTTTACTTTTAATTGTTCATAATAATTAAATATAATTATAATAGTCTTGTGTATGACTAACGGCAGAGTTTGTTAACTTAGATTAGTCTATATTCAACAATCATATAGTATAGTTTAGTATAATCTGTCTGACTGGCTATAACATTATTATACATTAGTCCTAAAACTAAATTATGTGATTTTTTTTTTAAAATTTGGATTTTTATTTATTTCTCTTTGAATTTTCCATTCATTATCAAGTTTCTAAGTCTTAGTAATTACAGGCTCCAAAAGACTATGAAGGCATAACTGGCATAATTTTAAGCAAAGACTGGACTGGAGTTAACATTTAAAGCATACACCTAATGATTAATGTCTAATCATAATTTATTAATGTCTAATCATAATTTAAGTCATGATTTAAATAGGCCTAAACCAGCAGTCAACAAGTTGCGGCTCCCTGCAGCTCTTTTCTAGATTAAACATTTAGCCTGGCATATTTATTATTTTTTGTTTCTAATCTACTAACAATTTCTCTTAATACTTATATGCTAATAGAATAAACTAATATTACTAATATTATTATTATTATTATCAAAGAGTTCTTATATAGCATTGAGCATTGTTTATCAGTAAAAGGGGGGTGAGAATGAGTTGGAATAGTAGAGTTTGAAGAGATGTGTCTTGAGGGCAGTTTTGAAGGGTCGCGTTGGATGGTCCGTAAATTGCGTATGCATAATGGGAGAGAATTCCATTGTTTGGGGGCACAGAAAGAGAAAGATCATTCACTGCATGTTTTATTTCATGTCTTGGGAACAGAAAGAATATGTTTGTCTGCGGCGGAATGAAGGGGTGAATAGACAATAAAAAATACTAATGGGCTGGCTAATATTACTTAGAAGAGCCACTTTGAGTTTCTAAGTAGGATTCTCTCCCTTTGCTTTATTCTTGAATTGTCACTAGAGTTGACTTAAAACAAAAAAAATATTAAAACGCAGATTGAATGTGGAAAATTAATATTCATGGGGTAGTTAATTATAATAGTATAATTTTTTCGGCAAATTTATTTTTCTGACACGTTTTGATTTCATTTTTGGTGGAACTTGCAATAAAGTGTGTAAAAGTGTATTGATGAAACTCTAAGTTGGGTTTTCATAATTTTATATATTTTAAAAATGATTTGAATCTTTTTATTCAAATTCATGATTTTCTCAGTACAGTACAGTACAGTGTGTAACTGTAGCACTTGAACACTTGAGGCATTAGGTCATAGATTTTAGGTTTGAAGATATAGGCTTAAGTTGGGGGACTAATTTTAAGGGTAAATTTACACTCAAGTTGGGGAAGGGGGTAAATTTAGGGAGGAATTTACGCATGAGTCAACGATACTGATTTAGCATTTAGGTAAGTAGAGTAGTAGATTTTAGGATTAAATGTATTTGTTAAAAAATTATTTATTTCATTTAATATTAACGCTTTGTTCCTAATTTTCGTTTTTCTCGGTTAATAGCTAAAAACAGCACATTTTCTCTTTCCCCTCCCCATTTTAGCAAACTTGTTTTGGGACTACACTTTTTATTGTTGTTTACACAGCTGCCATCTTGGTTGTCATGACACGTCTGCCATCATGGCCACCAAGATGGCAGCCTCGGGAAATAAGTGGCGCCTTGAATGTAAATTGGCGGATCTTCACATTTGAACACACTCTCCTTTAACATTCTTTGCAAGTAGGCATCAGGTGATATAAGATCAGGGGAATGAGACGGGTAAGCAAAGTCAGTACCATATGAAATGATTCATCCGGGAAAGTTTTCCAGCAGACAATAGATTCTCGTGTGATATGGTTGGTCACCATGCCCTGTTGATACCACTGATGTGATGGTTTCTTTCAGGACAGAAGCTCCTCAAATCCTGAAGAAATTATTCTATCATCATGCCCCTTTAGCATTCATGTGTGATGCTGAGAGCATTACCTTCTTTATCCTCAATGAAATATGGGCCTGATATACTGTGTGCTTAAATGACACACCATATTGTCTCATGTGCGTTGGACAATAACAGCTGGTTGCTTTATATCAAGGAAGCAAGGTGTCTGGCAATTGATGTTGTCATCCAAGTGAATGTGACTTCCGAAAACCACACATTCCTAAAATATTATATGAATCCTTGTAGACCACGGCCAAAAATACTCTACAATACATCATCCTGGCTTGTTTATGTGACTCTGTCAAGCTTGTCCAACCTGTATCCGATACAAAAATGCACATTTGTCCTTTAACAAATGACCAGCAGATGTATTGCTGATGTTCTGTCTCAAAGATGTTCATCATAGACTTTTTTGGGGCAAATAAAGAATCGGCTGCAGAACATGTGCATGATTCTAATGTGTGGAAACAGCTACTGGCCGACCAGTTTTACCCTTCCTCTGACTCAGTACACTTCCAAAATGGCACAATTTCTTAACAAAAGGCAGCATAACCGTGTTTCATGGAACTGTCTTATTAAATCTCTCTTGGAATTGTTCTGCCATATATTTTCAAACTCGGGCCCCCTTCATGACCAGTTCCTTGTGAGCGAAAATAGTACTTAACTATGAAAATTGTTCTTCCTTATTGAGATCCAATTCCAACAACAGCCCAACACAACTTTATTGATACCATATTATAAACATAAATATAATTCCATTTCATGTAATTTTTAAACTCCTGTAAAGGGAATTAATCATTTGTGTGAAATAATTTTATTTACTATTGAAATGCTAATGTGTTTTGCAGACATCTGCAGAGTTTGCCGGTGTGAAGGTAGTTCAGATAAGCCACTATATCACCCCTGTGTGTGTACTGGAAGCATCAAATATGTTCACCAGGACTGGTAATTAATTTTAATCTGTTTTTTAAAATAAAACTAATCAAAAATATAATGCCAACGTTAGGAGAAATTGTACATGATGTAAAAAATTAACAAGAAACAAACAAAAAAATAGAACAAATCAAAAATATAATGCCAACGTTAGGAGAAATTGTACGTGATGTAAAAAATTAACAAGAAACAAACATTTTGTGTGAGTAAAACAGTATATATAGAATGTATAATATTGTATATCTTTACAAATTTTTCAAAAAGAATGATAAAGTACATTATTAATTAAAATTCTTCTTTTTCAGCTTGGTTCAGTGGCTTAAATACAGCCGTAAAGAGTATTGTGAGCTTTGCAAACACAGATTTTCATTCACCCCAAGTAAGTAATTCTTTTGTAGTTTTAAGAGTTTTTTTATGAATCGTACGGTTGATGGAATATATATCTAGATACACCCCCATACACTATGTTGTGTACAGATATTGTTCCCACACACATACTCGACCACATTTTAAATTGTTTCCTGTTGTAAATTTTCAACATCATCAAATATAATCCTTATAAATTTCAGTCTATTCACCCGACATGCCCAATCGACTTCCCATCAAGGATATTGTCAGTGGCCTTGTCACCAGCATGGCGAGGGCTGTTCGGTATTGGTTTCATTACACTTTGGTGGCCTTTGCTTGGCTTGGGGTTGTGCCACTTACAGCATGTGAGTCTATTTGTTCTGTGTGTTTACAACTGAATGTTTAAGATAAGTAGAAATCTAATTGTACAGTTTTTTTGTACTAAAGGATTCTGAGTCTGTCAGAGTATCTTATAGTCTTTCATATTGGTGGGAATAAAGTTCCGCCCCATCATTGCAGAATGATAATTTATCTAAGGTAAACTGATACTTTATCTAAGATAAATTATACTACAGTATGATGGAGTAAACAATACATAGCATAGCAATACAAAACATTACAGGAATGACCAAGGCTTCGAGTGCAATAGGCCCACGCTACTTGTGAATTATTATAGACCATTCTTTATGTGTGGAACATTATAATTGACATTAACGTAATTTACGTGTACTCAATATTTTAATCAGATTTTGATTGACACACTCTTTAACAGGAGCATAATGTTACTACCAGATACATAAATTATATAAAGACACATTTTAAAATAATACAAAAAAATGTTTAACATTTTATTAAAAAAACTTATTTAGGTCGCATATACAGGTGTCTTTTCACTGGCTCAGTCAGTTCTCTTCTTACACTACCTTTGGATATGCTCTCTACGTAAGTCAGATATATTCACATAAGTAACTTAATGTTTTTGGGTCATTTTTATGTTTAGAAAAAAAAAATTATATATTTATTGTAACTTTTCAAGATAAGGAAGAAAACACTTGTTGAACCAGAGAGTACTTAACGTTTAAATTTTTATACATACAAATATATATATATATATATATATACATACACACACATTTATATATACATTTATATATAGTATTATTTTTGTTATTTTTAGATTTATTCCCTACTTTTCCAAATTGGAAAAAAGTTTGTGGTTTTTTTCTTCTTAGCGAAAACTTGGCTGGTGACTGTTTTCAAGGCTGCTTAGTTGTGACCTGCACTTTATGTGCTTTCATCAGCTTGGTATGGCTCCGTGAACAGATACTACATGGTGGTGGTCCAGAGTGGCTGGAGCAGCTTGGCCAACCCAATAATGGACAGAGAGTGAGCTTACATCCTCCTTAATGTTTTTAATGTTAAGTCAGAACATGGAGGATTTAGAGAGGCCACATTGAATTTAGTAGTAACTGCAAGTTATTTTAGACAAAGCCAGGAAATATGTGATTCTGCACTAGATAGGTCAGAACCATGCACTCTGCTATGTAAATGATTATAATAATACTTATGTGTGTTGGTGGATGAGGTTTGAAGGTAAACATCCATATTTTATGCCTAAAGGTAAGTCCATGGGGTTTAATAATTCTCAAGCATTCAGCAGTTGGGTGATACCTAATCCTCTCATATAACTTTTATCTCAAGAGCCCAACAGAAATGGTTATTTGTATTAATAATGAGCTATTGAAACAAACAAACCATTTCAGAACATCGGACTAGCTGGAGGGGGCTTTAACAATTTAAATCTTATTGGAGGATTGGCTGGAGGTGCAGTTAATGCGCCAGCCAATCACAATGCAGCCCAGGAGCCAGGAGAGCATGTCCCAGGTGCCAATGAGGAGGCAGGAGAAGCCATGGAAGTAGATGAAGCGCTTGGAGAGGACGGCAACAATGGGAACAATGCTGCAGCCCAGGGTAAGACGATGTGTTTCATGGTTCTTCTCACACATTAGTCTGGTGTCAACTAAATATTTGTTTATTTGCCAAGGCTAAATGTTTGGTTGATAATCTATTTCCCATCACCAAATTAATATTGTCTTGATTTCTAGCATGTCTATGCAAACTAAAATTGTTTTACATTTTAAAAAATAATTTTCAGATGACAACAACTGGAACCCAATTGAATGGGACAGAGCAGCAGAGGAGCTGACCTGGGAAAGGGTAAATTGAAGTATACTCTCTTACAGAAATTTACATAATTGAAAAAAAACAAACAAGTTACTTCATATAGTTTTAAAAAAAAGACTTTTCCACAAAAGTTAAAAGCTAGTTAATAACATTTTTGTAGAGTTTCCAGTTTTGTGAAGTGTTGATCCTTGGATGACTTATCTTTTTCTCTGACAGTTGCTGGGTCTGGATGGGTCTTTAGTGTTTTTGGTAAGTAGGCACCGTCCCTGGTGCTGTCATTTCTCAACCACTTAACTATCATCTGGATGTTGCATGAAAATCTGAAAAAAAAAGTATCACCAAGATCCCATTTAGATGATACATGTATGCAGGACTAAAAGAAAATGCTTCTAAACTTGAATGTGTCTGAAAATTCTCAAACTTTTTTTCATTGCTTGGTTTGATAGTGTATGTAGGAATAAAGGGAAATGTTTAGTTGAATGTAAACTTGAAAGTATCTGAAAACAATAAAACTTTTTTTCATTATTCTAGTTATATAGTGTATGTAGGAATAAAGGGACATTTTTAATTGAATGTAAACTTGAAAGTATCTGAAAACAATACCACTTTTTTTCATCGCTCTGATTTAATAGCCATATTAATTAAAATGTTTACTGAATTTTAAACTCATAACATTTTTTTTTGTCTTAACCATCACAGGAGCATGTATTCTGGGTTGTCTCTCTGAACACATTATTTATTTTGGTCTTTGGTGAGTGTTCTTGTAAATTTGAAGTTTAAGTTATGTACACTTGGCTTAGGTAACATGTTAAAGTTATTTTTAAGATTGATCATGTTCAATTAGCCATAGGTGGATTAACACCATACAATATTTTAATGCTAACATCATTTCATTTACCTCCAGCCTTCTGCCCCTATCATATTGGCCACTTTGCTCTGGTGGGAGCGAAAATGGGAGATCTGGTGAGTATATGCAAACATCTTCAGATATTTGGTAGTTAAAATTTCTGATAGCTTAATAATTTTAAAGTATATATTTATATTGCATCCAGTAAACTCAATTCCTAGGAAGTAGGCAGTTAAAATTCCTAGGGTGTAGACAGTTAAAAATTTACTCCATAGTACCTCTTTAGATTTAGACTATTAAATAATTAGTAATTAGAATTAGATTAAATATTGAACCACTTTTGTATCATTTTTGTTGTTAAATGATGATGTCTGGCCAACAAATTATATTTTTAGTTCTAATTCTATATAATTTTTGTTGTTAAATAATGATGTCTGGCCAACATATTATAGTTTTAGTTCTAATTCTATATCATTTTTTTGTTAAATGATGATGTCTGGCCAACATATTGTTGTTTTAGTTCTAATTCTAATCCTGTGCAATAAGTGTTGAACCCCCCTATTCCTTCTAGGTTTTGGCCTCTCATTTTGAAGGTCTTCTTACCACACTGACAGGCTACCTTGTCATAGCCGTGTCTCTGCTGATCATCTACACACTGTGTTCCCTGACTAGGTTAAAAAAGTGAGTTTGGATAAACTTTTAACATGTTTTCTCCCCCGCTCTCTTCTTGCATTGTAAAAATTCACACTTAACATTTTTTTCCCTGAATTTTTTTTGGTCATAGTCTCTGATCTGAATAGTCCAATATACATGAGACATTTATCTGATAGTGGCTAGTAAACCTACTGTTAGAATATATCCTCACTAAATGTGAACATGCACCACCAGGTGCAACTTGAACTCTTTAACTGTGTCCTTACTATGCCTGGTCTTGTGCAACATTTGGACACTGGTCATTATCAAACCTTATTAATCTTTTCATTGAACCTGGAGAGCTACAGAGTTGGACAACCTGTGCATCAGAACCATAGCTTAACAGTTGTATAGTTGGTACAATCTGTGCATCACAACCACAGCTTAAGAGTTGTATAGTTGGTACAATCTGTGCATCACAATCACAGCTTTTAAGAGTTGTATAGTTGTTACCATCTTTGCATCACAACCACAGCTTAAGAGTTGTATAGTTGGTACAATCTGTGCATCACAATCACAGCTTTTAAGAGTTGTATAGTTGGTACCATCTGTGCATCACAACCACAGCTTAAGAGTTGTATAGTTGGTACCATCTGTGCATCACAACCACAGCTTAAGAGTTGTATAGTTGGTACAATCTGTGCATCACAACCACAGCTTAAGAGTTGTATAGTTGGTACAATCGGTGCATCACAACCACAGCTTAAGAGTTGTATAGTTGGTACAATCTGTGCATCAGAAGCACAGCTTAAGAGTTGTATAGTTGGTACAATCTGTGCATCAGAAACACAGCTTAAGTATGAAATATTTCTGTTTATTAATGCAAATAATGAGATTCATTGTGTCGTCTTTAAAAAGGTTTATAATTTTAACATGATTTGTTGTAACTAGAGGAAAGATGCTGGCCAAAAATGATTTTAAAAAATTGAAATTCAACATCCTTAAATATTATATTATTAATAAGCACTTAAGAATGTTTAGATTATGGCACTTCAAAAACAAATTGAGATCTCTGTGACATTCAAATAATCTTTAAAGATTTTTAACTAATAGCATAAAGTGCATAAATAAAATATATCCTGTACAATTTGTACAATTTTTAATCAGCGTTTTTTTTTTTTTTTCTTTTTACAGAGGGCAAAGGATATTTGGCTTATGTTTTNTGTGACATTCAAATAATCTTTAAAGATTTTTAACTAATAGCATAAAGTGCATAAATAAAATATATCCTGTACAATTTGTACAATTTTTAATCAGTGTTTTTTTTTTTTTTCTTTTTACAGAGGGCAAAGGATATTTGGCTTATGTTATGTTGTCGTCAAAGTCAAGCTGTTGGTTGTCATGGAAATCGGAGCTTTTCCTTTAATTTGTGGCTGGTGGTTGGATATTTGTTCCTTGGTAAGACCTCATGCAAGATAACAAAGCAATATAGCTAGCGTTGATGTTGAGCGTAGAGACGTTTTTTTTTAAAATTTAAATTATTTTTTAAAAATTAAAAATCTTCATGCCCAAAAAGAAATTGGAGAATGTAAAGTATTTGTTTTAAAAAAGTTAATAGAAATTTAAAATGAAAATTGAAGTTGGAAAATTAATATAGATAATCCCTGGTCTCAAAATTAATTTTCCAACCCCACTGGTCTACGCTGACATCTCAACTAAACATCAGTAATTGTCCCCGAGTTTATTTATTCCTTTTTTTTTTCTTTCTTAAAGTCCATGTTTGATGCCACCCTCAAAGACAGAGAATCCAGCTTCCTCTCGTCTCCTGGCACCTCCATGTTCATCCACTGGCTGGTTGGCATGGTCTATGTCTTCTACTTCGCCTCTTTCATCCTCTTGACTCGGGAGGTTTTGAGGCCTGGGGTGTTGTGGTTCCTGCGTAACCTAAATGATCCTGAGTTCAATCCCATCCAGGAGGTGAGCCTGCAGAGTTATTTGCATATCTTGATGTGGGGGTCTTTAAAAAGTCGTCTGCTGACTTCCTGAATGAGTTTAAGGTGGCATTATTAGCATACAATTGTTACAACAAAATTTTGTATTTTAGTTCATGATATATTTGTTTCTCTTTCGTTACATGGCTATAATTGACCATCAACATTCCTTTGTTAAATTCTTATATTTCTTTAGATGATCCATCTTTGTGTGCTGAGACATTTCAGGCGATTCTTGGCATCTGTGGTAAGCAAGAAAGAAGTAGCGTAAATTTAGTCTAAATTGCAAGTTGTGTTAAATAATTTCTGTTGCTTGGAGGTGATACTCCTACAAGCTCCTTTTACTACAAAAAGCTATTTTTACGCTTTACGACACTCTCCTTTTATGCCAAACTCCTTTTACATTATATTTAACTGCTCCACTGTTTTTTGTTGTCCTTTTTACCAAATATATATATCTATATCTGATGAGTAAATATACAAATATATATATATATAAGATCCACTATGTTAAAGTCATATTAAAAAATGCCATTTTACACATGCCAATGGTTGGTGTCATGCCTTCAACGCTTACCATAATTATTCAGGTAATCTTTGGAAGTGCTGTCTTACTCATGTTATGGCTGCCCATTAAAGTCATCAGAATGGTGTTCCCTGGCTTTTTACCATACAGAGTGGTTGTCTCAAGGTTAGTCTTGCCACAAAGCCTGCCCACAGCAGTTAACTTAAATAGATCCCTTTAAATAAAAATATGGTTGTTAAAAATTTATTCTATTTAACAAAAATTTCTGTACATTTATTCTTCAGAAGTCTTGGCTGATTACGGCTAATGTTGCATATGTTATTTGTTAGAATTTTCATACAATTACCCAAATAAGTCTTGTTATATGATTAGATTGCTTTATCAGAGTGGGTAGATTTCTCCCATTATAAACTTCAATGACTTCATATCACAGGATTGTGTGATCCCACTTAATATTTCTCTAAATTTGTGATCTGTTTGCAGTTCCCATATTTCATTCAAGGATTGTTTTGTCTCATTAAATCTAGTGAGGCCCCTGTCAGTGAACTGTCACTGGAGCTCCTCCTGTTACAAGTTGTCCTACCATCTTTACTGGAAGCAGGTCATACAAGAGCCATGCTGAAGAAGCTGGTAGAGGGTTGGTCTAAAGCCATGGCGTGGCTGCTGGACCTCAGGTCCTACCTCATTGGAGATGTTTCCCTGGATGGAGTGGTAGGGATACTTGAGTGTATAGTTCAAATCAGTTTCCATTAGTTCACGCAGGTTAATGTCTTTTTTTTTGTAAATTTAAAAATAATTTGTTTCCTTGCTCTAACAGACAAAATGAAAAACAATTGAAAACAAATGTAACTTAATTGATTAATTAATAATACATTTAATAGCATTCAATTTTTTTTATTTATGTCAACTATATTCAAATCTCTTTAGGATGCTGACAGTATTGTTGACAGCAATGAGCCCCACAATCCGCCAGAGGCAAGGTTGAACAACGCAGGGCCCCCTCCCCCGCCCCAAGACCTCGGCGAGGGCCTTGGTGCGGCCCATCAAGCCATGCTACAAGGTGGTGGCCCGACAGGATTCCAGCCTTACAAAAGACCTTCATTTTTTGCAGCAAGGGTAAAGGACTTTCTATATTTTATGTATTTGAAATACAAAATGACAACAATTAACATTCAAGGCTACTCCTTTTTTCTATGGCAATGCATTTTTAAATGTGCTTATATAGTGAACTAAAAATGGTGAGAGATTCTTTCTGCAAATTCATTTGGCACACTTTTAAATACATACATTATGTATGTAAAAATTAGTTTGATCATGCAATATCTACTTCTGAAAACTTACTTTCTCTCTCTTACTTTCTCAGCCTTAATTTAACTGAACTTTTCTCTAAAATGCTTATTAATGTTAATAATACATATTGAATTAATGTGAAGTTAAACAAAAAACAAAAAAACTATTTGTCCATTACTGTTTACGGAGAAAAAAAAAATTATAAATTGAAAAGATGTGAACTAAATATTTTCACAACTTACATCAAAGGTTTTCTTGTTGGGTTCATCATGCATCTCTACGTCTGAATGTGGGTCTGTCTTGCCTGTGCTTCCTCACACTGTTATGTGTATCAATTAAAAACCTCTTCTATAAAATTTCAGATAATTGCTCTGGTCACTTTAATGTGTCTGACATTTTTCTTTGCAAGCACCATTTCTCTAGTATTGCCTGGTAAGATTTGCCCTTCCATGCATTGATGTCATAGATGTAATTTATTTTTAATATGTCTCAAGTAGGTCACTTATCTTTTTATTGGGTTTATCCATAATAATAATGAATATATCCTTTTGCTTTAAAGATTAATCTGAAAAAAAATTGATCTGCACATTTTTTCAGTCTGTTGTCTAAATAAATTAATTCTAAAAACAAATGTTATAATTAACTGTGCCAATCAACTTTTCTCAGTATGTAAAATTAATGGGAAATGGACCCCAAATGCTGATGGTAAATAATTTTATCTCAATTTTCAGTGTTCATCGGAAGACAGCTGATGTGGTTGTGGGTAGGAGACACCAAGATTCACGAGCTGTACACTGCTGGATGTGGGTTGTACATTTGCTGGTTATGTCTCAGGGTGTCCACGGTCATAGCTGGGTGGTACTTGCAGGGCTGGGCCATCATCAAGGCTAAACTCAAACTCTGGGGATTATTGGCAAGTAGAATTTTCTGTTGGTTTGACTAATCTACTGTTTTATTGAATGCTTGATAAAGTAATTCTTGCAATTTTTTAAAGGGATATTTAAAGGATAAAGACGTTTGAATCTAGATCAGTGTAATTTTTACATGCACAAGGTTTTAAAGTTGTTACAACAATAATTGCTATTGAAATCTACATAAATGTTAAAGCTGGAGTCTGTCAGGTCATTGAAGTCATTTATTATGTAGCCAGTGCTGTCATCAAGGGCTTACAGCTGTAAAGAAAGAAATCCTAGGGTTGTTTGTGCTGTTACCAAGGGGGGGGGGGTTACAACTGTAAATAAAGAAACCCTAGTGGTGTGTGCACTGTTACTACGGGGGTAACAACTACTGACTCATTACTTCAAGGGCCTTTTTATTTTACTCTTATGAGTTACTTGAATATTTTGAAAGATTTTATGGTTGGACGTTTTGGATTGAATTCTTTAATTATGAAAGCAGATTACATTTCTTTGTTTACATATTTCTGTCTGATTCACTTAGTAGTTTCTGTGGAAAAGTTGGCGATTGCTTTCATTTCATGCCATGCTTTGTTCTTCAGATCATCAAGTCCCTTGTGATGGCCTTAGTGCTGCTGGTGGTGATACCCTTGTTACTTGGTCTACTTTTTGATGTCATCATTGTTGCTCCCATGAGAGTGCCATTGGATCAGTCACCTATTTTTTTTCCCTGGCAGGTAAGAAATATCTATAATATATTATATTATAATCCCTGGATACATTACAACAGTTGTATATGTGCCATCCTTGGATAAATTACAACAGTTGTATATGTGCCATCCCTGGATTAATTACAACAGTTTTATACGTTCCATCCCTGGATTAATTAATTCAGTTGCATACGTGCCATCCCTGGATTAATTACAACAGTTGTATACGTGCCATCCTTGGATTAATTACAACAGTTGTATATGTGCCATCCCTGGATTAATTACAACAGTTTTATACGTTCCATCCCTGGATTAATTAATACAGTTGCATACGTGCCATCCCTGGATTAATTACAACAGTTGTATACGTGCCATCCTTGGATTAATTACAACAGTTGTATATGTGCCATCCCTGGATTAATTACAACAGTTTTATATGTTCCATCCCTGGATTAATTACAACAGTTGTATACGTGCCATCCTTGGATTAATTACAACAGTTGTATACGTGCCATAAGCTGTGGCTAAAACTTCAACAATTTTCTTCTAAATCTAGACATTCATTTCTTAAAAAGTCAATGATCCAAGTACCCCAACTGCAAACAAGTAGTTGGACACATCTCCATGCATATAATGTTCTATTTTTCCATTTAACCCTCAGAAGAACACATTTATCTTTCAGTTTTATCTTAAGTAATTAATTTTCAAGGACATTTCTTAATAAAACTAAAAAAATGTTAGAATAAACTTTTTTTTATGCTTTGTAAAGACTCTGCTTAAAAATAATCTATTTAAAATAGAAAATAAAAATAATCAATTTAAAAATAGAAAATAAAAATAATCAATTTAAAAATAGAAAATAAAAATAATCAATTTAAATTTAAAAATAGAAAATAAAAATAATCAATTTAAATTTAATATAGAAAATAAAAATAACATTTTAAATAAAAAATAATAATAATCACTTTAAATTTAAAATAGAAAATAAAATGTAACAAATCATATTAAAATAATGTAAAAATGTTCTCAGTGTGCCTTTGGTTGATTATCTACAAATAGAACAAATAAGTAAAAAACTAACCAACGGTGGCTTGTTTATCTTCCATGCCACCGGTTGATGATTGGTAGAGAAGATGTCATTCAGGTTTACTGGTTGGACAGGTTTGGATTGGGGTTTCTGGGTCCCGTTATCCACAACCCCATAGTTTTTTGTCTCTCTCTCTTGCCATCAGTCACTTAACCTTTAGATAAGAATATGAACATGTGGTGGTTGTTCAGTCTTTTTATAATATTTTAGCTGATACAGTCATGCCATCTTGTGATAAAATTACACATCTACTGTGATTTTCCTTTGTATGCATTCTTGTTGGATCATGTCTCAGGACACTCCCCCCCCCCAAAACCCGCAAAAAACCAATACCAAAACACCTAAAAATTATCTTGTGTGTGTGTGTGTGCTTATCAATAAGTTTAAGATTTATGAATAAGATTTGTTCAATTTAAAATCTATAATTGATTTGTTCTCTTTATATTCTTCTAGGACTGGGCGCTTGGTGTTCTCCACATGAAAATCTTAACAGCTGTCGTTATGATGGGCCCCCAGTGGTGGCTCAAGTCAGCTATTGAGAGGGTAATTGACCTTTATAGTTTCATAACATGGAGATAATTTTTTGTTCCTAAAATTTTTTAGCTAATTCAAATCAGATCCCTCACTCCTGTTTTTAAGGAGGTCCCCTTTGAGAAATAACACGCTAACAAAATGGTTAAGTGTTCTTATAAAAGAGTTTATGTTATTTTTTAATTAACATGATTTTTTTGAAGTCAACATGCATTGATCTAGACAACAAGCAATCATTTAATATTGTGTTTTGTTTGTTTCCTAGGTGTACAATGACGGAATGAGAAACTTAAATATGAAATTTATCATGGTGCACATCTGTCTGCCCGTGTCAACTTGTTTAGGCATGGCACTGGCAGTACCATATGTTTTAGCATACAGCGTTGTCCCAGCTTTTGGTGAGTAACCATCTTGTTTTTTTAGGTGCTTTGAATGATAAAATGGTGTGGCTATTTTTAAAATTAATTTTTAGAAATTCAAGGAGATGAATAGTTTTAACATATTTGCGTTTTCTCAATTAAATGTTTTAGGATATATATATATATATATATATATATATATATATATACACACACACAGGAATTTAAATATCTGAAAAAATCTATATTTAGTCTTCATATATCCTTTGGATTTATAATGGTGCAAGGAGTGGTTATGCACACATTTTCATGAGCCTAACTCTAACTTTTGAGTTGAATTTTTTCAAGTTTTTCCTGGAAAAATGAACTCTTATAGGTGTATAAGGGTTGTCAATTTCAATTTTAGAGTATCGTCACATCACAAACTTTTAAAATGAGGCAACGTAAATAATTTTGCTATCCCACTTTCACTCTATTCCTGCAGGTGTCAGTTTTGAAACTCAGACTCTTGTGGTGCGGAGGGTCTACCCCTTTGTCTTAACTGTGATTGTCTGCTCGGCCATGCTGACCTTCCAGATTAGGCAGTTTCGCAGGCTGTACAACCACATCAAAGACGACAAGTGAGTAGATGTCAGATGGTGGTGTTTCTAGTCCTACGCAATAGTTAGTTTAGCACACTGTGAAGGTTTAAGGTACGAAGTATAACAAATGAACTTGAGGCAGAAAAACAAAAGAGTTAGAGCTTTTCAGTTCAGCTTATAACTGTCAAAAGACTGAATTTACATACATGTTTATGAAAGAAATAAATACAAGAATAAGGCTTGTAGTGCTACCACCATTTTTGCTTAGAACGCCAACTGGCATGCTAATTTACACTATCACGGGCATTCATTGTCAACTATTATCAGAAAATGTCATGATATCATCAGAATGCTGTTGAATTTAAAAATTATTATACTTATTTACAGACTACAATTTAAATCCCAAAAATACAAGTAATCACAAGTTAAAAACCGATTTATTTAATTCACTATCTTCATCATCCTGAGCCAGTGACTGGTGGGGCATAAGTCAGCCCAAGGCTATCATTAAACATGTGCAGGTTTTCTTCAGAGGGTCTCAACATGTGCATAGGATGTCATAAATCTTTAGATTAGGGTTTCCTAACCTAGAGGGTGCAAGGTGGCATTTCAAGATTAAGAATTTTCTAAGAATTATACGAACAGAGGAGGCATTAGCTTTAAGTTGTGATATAAATATAAGGTACAATTTTAAATTTTGGGTTCTTGCATTTGCAGTAATTTCTTTTTGTTGAGAAGTCGTAGATCTGTGGTGAGGGGGTCTTCCTCTGTGGTGAAGGTGTCTCCCTCTGTGCTGAGTGGGTCTCCCTCTGTGCTGAGTGGGTCTCCCTCTGTGGTGAGGGGGTCTCCCAGCGTGCTGAGGGGTCTCCCACTGTGCTGAGGGGTCTCCCCCTGTGCTGAGGGGGTCTCCCCCTGTGCTGAGGGGATCTCCCTCTGTGCTGAGGGGGTCTCCCTCTGTGGTGAGGGGGTCTCCCTCTGTGCTGAAGGGGTCTTCCTCTGTGGTGAGGGGTCTCCCACTGTGCTGTGGGTGTCTCCCTCTGTTGTGAGGGGTCTCTCACTTTGCTGCGGGGGTCTCCCTCTGTCATGAGGGGTCTCCCACTGTGCTGAGGGGTCTCCGTCTGTGTTGATGGGGTCTCCCACTGTGCTGAGGGGGTCTCCCTCTGTGGTGAGGGGTCTCCCACTGTGCTGAGGGGTCTCACTCTGTGCTGAGGGGGTCTCCAAGTGTGCTGAGGGGGTCTCCCTCTGTGGTGAGGGGTCTCCCTCTGTGGTGAGGGGTCTCCCACTGTGCTGAGGGGGGTCTCCCTCTGTGCTGAGGGGGTCTCCCACTGTGCTAAGGGGGTTTCCCACTGTGCTGAGGGGGTTTCCCACTGTGCTGAGAGGTTTCCCTCAGTGGTGAGGGGTCTCCCTCTGTGGTGAGGGGTCTCCCTCTGTGGTGAGGGGTCTCCCGCTGTGGTGAGGGGTCTCCCACTGTGCTGAGGGGTCTCCCTCTCTGTGGTGGAGGGGTCTCCCTCTGTGGTGAGGGGGGTCTCCCTCTGTGGTAAGGGGGTCTCCCTCTGTGCTGAGGGTTCTCCCTCTGCTGTGAAGGGTCTCCCTCTGTGGTGAGGGGTCTCCCTCTGTGCTGAGTGGGTCTCCCTCTGTGCTGAGTGGGTCTCCCTCTGCGGTGAGGGGTCTCCCTCTGCGGTGAGGGGTCTCCCTCTGCGGTGAGGGATCTCCCTCTGCTGTGAGGGGTCTCCCTCTGTGCTGAGGGGTCTCCCTCTGTGCTGAGGGGTCTCCCGCTGTGGTGAGGGGTCTCCCACTGTGCTGAGGGGTCTCCCTCTCTGTGGTGGAGGGGTCTCCCTCTGTGGTGAGGGGGGTCTCCCTCTGTGGTAAGGGGGTCTCCCTCTGTGCTGAGGGTTCTCCCTCTGCTGTGAAGGGTCTCCCTCTGTGGTGAGGGGTCTCCCTCTGTGCTGAGTGGGTCTCCCTCTGTGCTGAGTGGGTCTCCCTCTGCGGTGAAGGGTCTCCCTCTGCGGTGAGGGGTCTTCCTCTGTGGTGAGGGATCTCCCTCTGCTGTGAGGGGTCTCCCTCTGTGCTGAGGGGTCTCCCTCTTTGCTGAGGGGGTCTCCCTCTGTGGTGAGGGGTCTCCGTCTGTGGTGTGGGGCCTCCCTCTGTGGTGAGGGGCCTCCCTCTGTGGTGAGGGGTCTCCCTCTGTGGTGAGGGGTCTCCCCCGCTAGACAATTTTTGATAAATTCAAAATGCTCTATACAGATATATATCATTATTTATATATCATTAAATAATTTCGAATGTGCTCTTATAACAAGAATGAAAATAAGTGCAAATTGAATTTTAAGTAAAGGGGGTTTGTTTGTGATGCATTCAAGGGCCCACAATTATTCACCTTCCAGGCAGCAGGTGGGCCACGTGTTGGCCAGACCATGTCTACGATTCAATTTGCAATTCATTAATCAAATTAGGAGGACATTGTTTTCAAATTTTAAATCCATTCTTAATTTAAAAGTAAATCTGTTTGAAGTGGTTGCGAAACTGGTCAGACCATTGGAAGGGGGTTCGGATTAAATAAAAGGCTGGGAAAATTTCTTTGAAATGTTTCATTTAAATGTGAAATGATTTGTTAAAATTTCCATTGGTTATTGATGTTTCAAAAGTAATCAATGATTCTGTTAACCATCTCTGCATATATTATCCCTCCCCAGATATTTAGTGGGCCAGCGACTAGTCAACTATATTCACCATGCCACAAGCCAGGACAACAATCTGCATGCGGAAGCAACTGTTACATGATAAAAGCTGTTTCATCATCTGTTTGTCTGATTCTTGATGTACATATACATTTGAGAGTGTGTTTGAACCATGTCCAGGTTTGAAAGCGTGTGAGTGTCAGATTGGAGTGGATGATAATTGTTTTGATTGTGCACACAACTAAAATTGTTTTCTTTCAAGGCTTGAGATATGTAAATATTTGTGACATTTATAGAAGAGTTTTGCTCTGAGTCGTTGTTGCTCAGCTCGACGATGATAATTTTTTTTTAAAGCAAGAGGAAAATGAATTGTCTCCCCTACCTTGTGTCCATCTTTTGTAAACTTTTGTCAGAGGAATTTTTTTTTCCTCTGATTCTTCACCTATAATTTATGGTGAAATCAATTTATTTTATTTATTGAGTAAGGAAGTGTAAAAGAAGTGTAATTTTTGTGATATTTTTTCTTGAATTTTTTTTTTTTTGTTTGCTTTAGTTTTCTTGTTTAGCTCAGACACACTCCTGGGGGAAGGTAATTAGAGATTATGTTTTTAAGCTCAGCTGAAATATTAAACGAAAACCCCAACAGTTGGTGTAGTTCTGAAGTGGTCATAGATTTATTCGCATGGCTGTGCTGTTTGCTTTTGAAACTGTTTCCCTTTGTCATAAGACTTTTAAAGTGATACAAGACAAATCTGTCACCTCTACTGAGCTATTTTTAAAACTAAGCAATGGTTTCTCTACTTTTGTGCCGTCTTTTATTCATATTATGACTTTCCGGATTAAACTACTTTATAATTTTTAAAATTAAATTATTTTTTTTTTATTCCATTCATAAATTTTAATTATTTGTCATTAAGGACTAGAATAAAGTGTGGTCTATAAAACTTTTTAAGACGCCATGGCATTACCTGTCCGTCTGCCTTGTGCTACTGTAAAGAGATATGGGATGTTTTCCTTGAGCTTTTGAAAAATTTTGTATCATAAAAAAAAGGAAACATATTAGAGTTTACTGGGTCAACATCATTTTAAGTTAAACAATGTCTTTCAATCAGATGTCTTATTTGGAAAGTTGGTGCTCTACAGGTTAAACAAAAATATTGTGGTGAATACAATCTAATGAGAGAAGAATGTCTTTAGTGTTTCACTTTGTCGTTAGTCAGTTGTGTCATTGCAGAATTTTTTTTTTATTTTTTAAAATGTATAACTTATTTGTTAGTCAAAAAAAAAATAGTTTAATTTTTATAACATTTCTGTACCTTTTTTCTTCTCTTTTTGTTTATTGGAGATATGATAAGACATAAAAGGCTATCTCTGAGTGGCCAACCAACAATAACATACAGCATTCTCCCCAGCCCAGAGAGTTCTTTAAAAACTTTTCTGTCATTTTGAGATATGATTTAGCCAGTGTTATGTTAATGAAATTAATTGGCGAGTAAACTTTCCTCCAGGCTAAGAACTTTTAGATCTTACATCTAAACAATGAGACCCCACTCACAGCTATGCCACTAACACGAGACCCCACTCACAGCTATGCCACTAACACGAGACCCCACTCGCAGCTATGCCACTAACACAATGAGACCCCACCCACAGCTATGCCACTAACAGCGGTGATTTATTAGGTAAAGAGAGCATAGAGAGCGGCAGAGATGAATTAGTTGGCATGACGTCTTGGCTTTCATTCATGTCCTTGATATCAAATAGTATTTTGGGCAAGGAGGCATTCTCAGATTAATTTCTACAAATGTGTTTGGCAACACCATTTTTGGCAACACCATTGACAGATTTCAGGCAATGCTGTAAACCATGGTGTCATTCTTCATTCAGTCACTTGCCAGCAGTTTGACAATTCACTTTTTACTTGTCAGCAGTGTGACAACACATTCTTGAATTTTCAGTAGTGCGGCAGCAATTCATGTCAGGAATAGAGTATTCTTCATGGCTATATTCTGAAATTTGCTCTGACATATTTCCAAAATATGTTTGGTTTCCTGAGTAAAAATTTGGGACTTTGTGAATTTTAAGTTACATTTCAGTGAAAATTCTTATTGCCCAATTGAAAAAGCCTTATTTGGTTTAACATCTAATTCACTTCAGCGATGAAAAATTCAGACAAACAGATTTGTCACTCTATGTTCTTAAAAGACATATTTTATTTGAAGATAGTAGGACGGCCCCTCACAGTCTCCAACTTTTGAAAGTAACAGACGTGAGGTGGTGAAAGGAACTTGACTAGTAATTTGAAATAAGCATTTTAAAATTTAATAATTTTCCATGTTTTGATCGACCAGGCTGTCCCAGCATACTCAACAATGGGATTTTTTTTTTCAAGTCAAAATACGGATTCTGGATTGGGTCTATAAATTTAAGTGTCAGTGACGAGTTGTGAATTAGGTTTTGAAATCCAGTCAAAAGTTTAGCCCGCTATCCTAAAGGGATGTCAGATTTCAGAATATATTTTGCTAGCAAATGATAAAACTTGTTATTCTTTATAAAATTTTGCATTTAAGAAAAATAATTGCTTGTTTGTGTCATATGGCAGGGTGACTTGTACTTCTTATTTATAGTTTGATCACTGGGGAATTCAGTTTTCCCACAACTGTTGCAGAGTGTTATTTTACATTGCTATCAACTGCCATAAATCTTTCCGTTTTGTCTTATAGACAGTTGAAAGTATTTGAGCAATTGATTGTCTTTAATTTTTTAATTTTTTTTTATTTTACGTCGGAGGTTGTCAAAGCTTGACATGTTAATAAAATAGGTTATTCTCTCATTTTTTAAAAATTGTATTCATTTTCTTTTTCACGATTCTCATGCTATTTTCTTTCCCATGTTTCAGAATTCTCAAGCCACTTTTACTAGTGGCTTATGATAATAAATGTATAACTTTGCTTCTGAAATTTGTTTTTATTTTGTTATATCTCTAACCCCCTCCCTCTCCCCTCTACCTAAGGACCTTTTCAAAGTAAAGTTTTTATTAAAGCCAGAATCTATCAAAATTTGCTTTAAAAAAAACCCATCTGCAGCCCTAAAGCTAATATTTCAGATTTTGATAGATGTTTGGATTGTAAAGTTAATAAAAACTGCTCCTTCGGTTTATAAGTATAAAACCAAAACTTACTTTTAGATGATCTCTCACATTGTGGGTTGATGTATTTTGTTGCATTGTGTCACAATATACTTGATCAAAGTCTTTCTGGTGCTCACAGAAACACTTCTCTTGTTTTAGTGCAATCAGTTTGCTGGCGGAATGATTTCCCCTTTTCCTTGCAGCCTGTACTCAGTAATGCTTTGATCTATCACATTTTACCACATAACTTGTACCGGTATATAAAGCAAAATAACATTTCACAAATTTAAGTAGGCTTTTATTATCCAGACTAATCTCCTGCAAAATTGTGATGGATTCTTTCATCATTTTTTACTTTTAAAAAATCCATATTGAAATAAAATCTTATTTGTGAAACATTGGACTACATAAGAGAATTCAATTGAGAATTTTTTTTTTTTATTTTCCTCCATTTCCTCAACAATTATATGTTACGTCAATTTTTTTATATCAACCATTGATGCGTAACTCCTCCAATTTTTGTTGAAACATATTGTAACAAAAATTTAAAAAATCTCGGGTAAAGTTTAGGTTGATAATGGAATGTTGCACAGAGTAGTCCTGGGTTGACATTTTGTTTTAGAAATATGAATCTGGATTATTTGGATCATGTATATGTCGAAGAGATTTCATCTTTAAAAGGATAATATGTTTGTTCTTCTTTCAGGAAAAGCAGGACTTTGGTTGATGCATTTTCTAAATTATTTCATGAATATTTTCACATTTTTCCATTTTGCTGAATGCTATTTTATTCCTCTTTCAATACTTATCGTGCATTTCATTGTGTATATTTTGTTACAGAGCACTTCATGTGAAGTTGAAGACTAGTTATGTTAAATAATGGCATTAGGGTTCAGGGTTGACGGCTCTGAAAAGTCAGGAGAGTATCTGTATTGTGTAATCGTGTTAACCCTTCTTGCAGAAAGGGAGCCTTTCACTGTAATTTAAATTGTGAAATTTTGAGTCAATTAAAGAGCTGTTGTTTTTTTTTTTTGTCCCGTGCATGTCTAGGTTTTTACCTTTCTCATCATTTTGAAAAATTGCACATGAAATTAAATCTTTTTCATACATTTCAATCAAATCAATGAAATTTAAAATTTTGTTTGTCAAAAACTTCACAATATTATTCCACTCAGAGGGTGTAAAATATACCCATTTATTCTTTTAAAAGGAGAGAAATTCTGTTGTTTTTGAAACAAGCCTTTACATTTATTATGTGTGTTCACTAAATAGGAATAAAATCACCATTACTGATCAAAATCAGTTGTAAAAGAATTAAACAGAATAAGTTATTAATTGTATGTTTATGTTTTTTGAGACGTATTATATGTAGATACAGATTCATTTAACATTACCTTTTGAGGGGTAGATATGTCATCATGGATTATTTTTTTGGTTAGAACTTTATACTAGAAAGGTCATTGTGACATCCCAATTTGATTACTGAATGCAATTCAAAAGTATTTTTTTGTAAATTCATTGGAAGAATCTATGCATCAGTTTTATGTTTACTTCATAGAAAACCCTCATTCTTTAAAGGCTTTCTTTCAGCAGATTTGTAGATTCAGTATTTAAAAGAGCATTTAATTAGGTACAGTGGTTTGTAGCGTAATACTTTTAATAGAATGTATATCATTATTCAGACTTCTCATAATTCTTATCTAGTATTTTATCTTATATTTATTCTTCAAGTTTTTACTTTTGTCTTTTCCAAATACATCTGGAAAAAAAAATTCTTTTGGATACTGGTAAGTAAAAAAAGTGAAATGATTATAAAATTAAAGAAGAGACATGTTTAATTAAGCTTTTTAAACAAAATTGAAATAAAAAGATGTTTGTCGTGGCATGATTTCAATGGAATCAGTTTTGACTATGACTGGACCATAATAATTGTGACAAAGTTGTTGCTGCCTATATGCTCCATATCATTCCCTCCACACAATTCTTTTGTTGTTGAGACACAGAAACAAACCAATAATTTTACCAGTGAAATTTTATTTTTTGTTGGAAGCTTAAGTACAGTTTCATTATATTTAAATTGACTTGGGATTTTTATTGTTTTAGTCATCAACTAGAAGCTTTGGAATATATGCTTACTGCATCAAGCTAAAAATTTTTTTATAAAATTTGTATTTGTTCCTTATAAGCTACAGATGATTTCTTTAGATAGATATTAATTAAATAATAATGTGTTCTGAATAAAAAAGGGCTGTCATCAAGTTTAAAAACTTTCCTAGATGTAAATGATTTATTTTTGTGTGCGTTTCCCAATGTCACTGCTGAAGGCAATTTTCTCCTCAAACAAAAAAAAAAAAAATACCAGAAGAATCTCTGAATTTGTAACTTTTATGATTTCTCTTGCGACATTGTCATTTATGTCCTGCTTATTCCAGGGTCAATCAAACCAGAGATGCTGTACTTTTCTATGGTGTGAGCGAAATTGTAAAAAAAAAATTTAATGTATGATTCATGACTTATTCCATATAAATGAAAGAGCGTGTGGATTAATAATCCTTACGAATTAAAATGATAATCCTAGCCTGCAATGTGTTCTGAACTTATTTCATTAATGTTTTATAATATTTAAACCTATGACGTGTGATGCACCCTCCTTGCCCTGCCTCATTTTCTGTCTCGGGTTAATCCTGTAATATAGGCCAAAACGTGCCAAAGTGTCCTAGTTTTATAGCCATTTTAATTGTTTCTATAGTATAGTAATAGTAGTTACTATCCTAATGTCTCATTTTTATTTTAGTTAGTTTACATGTTTTTAATAATTGTAAAGCGCTTAGAGCTTTAAGGTGAGCGCTATATAAAAATGCCTAAATAAATAAATAAACCTTAATGCACTAAATACAGTTAAATGTCAACAAATAAAATTCATTCACTTTACTGATGTTATATAGAATGGAAAATAAGTTAAAGGAGATTTTTGTGCAAGGGTGTGTATGTATGAGAAGGCAGGATGTTCACATACATTTATGCACAAATTCTGCTATGATAATTCTGAAATTCTTTAAAAAAAAAACTAATTTTAAACTCTTGAATTATCCAAGTTCATTCTAGCTTGATCAGAAATAGGAAACAATATCCACATGACTCCTCAATAAACAATTTCTTACTTAAATTTTAGCAATTTTTATGGGGAAGTTCAAGATCATACAGTAAAAATAAATGTAAAGAGGTAAGGTGGAATGCATTGGAGGAGATTCAATAGGAGGATAGGATTAATAAGATAGGAGAAAAAAGTTTAAGAAAAATTTAATAAGATCTGTGAGACGTGGGGTTAGGGAGATGGTATGAATCATCTTGTAAAAGTATTAAAGATACTAAAATGGTACTGCTCTATAACCATTTTAGAACCTGAAGACAAAAACAGAACAGTACAACATCATTGGGTAAAACTGAAAATTGACAGTTATAAGTTATGTCTATTTATTTCTCCAGACAAAACATGGGATCAGCACCAGGAATACAAATTTTCTAGTGTGAAAGTATCAATTCAAAATTTATTTAGTAAATCTCATTAAGTCTAACTACCTACAGCAGTAGAACTATTTATATATTTACAAAGAAATGTATTTACAGTAAATTCAACAAACAGCTTAGCAAGATACAGTATAAAATCAAACAGTTTGCATATTTAAAAATTTACAAAATGATTTGTACTTCAGATACATGTTCAAAGGATTATTTTTTTCATCACCTCTAAAAAAAAACCAACAAATCCACACTCATTTTAATATTCTTACAAACAACGGCATTATTTATAAACTGTAGGCAACTCACAATTCATCTTGCCAACTTGCAAGTAAAATTATTGTATTCTTCTTTTTTTCTTCCTTTTTCTAAAGCACCAATGGACATACCAAATTACATAATGGTGAGTAATTTATATCAATCAAAACAGTAGCTTCATCTCTTTAAAAAAATATTTCAGCTATTTTAAATATAATAATAATAATAATAATAATAATAAAGTTCATTTCAAAAACACGCTTCATCCCCAAAGGCTCGAAGCACTGTACAAAGTCAACAAAAAACAAATCTATAATTTACCACATTTAAAACAAACGCAACACTACAAAAACTAATTACAAGCATACAATGTCAAAGTCTTTCTGGCCATTTCAACCATGAGCAACACAGCCTTATATTGTTGGATGTATATTCTTTTTCCCCTAAAAAAATGTTAGGGAATTTTTATCAATACCCTAAAGTTAGATCTAATGCATAAAAATACTTTCCTGATGCTTGGTTAAAATGTTTAAATGTGGATGCCAGGAATAACTGAAAAACATGCCCACAAGAATTTGTCATCTAAACATCGATTCCCTGCAACAGGTCAAACCTTATTTCTGAAATCTGCACCGACTGCTTCTGATATGTGAGTGAATCCATCATTTCTGAAATGGTGAGTTATGGAAATTGATGAATTAATGATAATTTTGATAAAATCTAATTTTAAAACTTATGTTATATATAATATATATCTAGATATACACTCATATATATAATATATAAAAAATTATAACTTCAGATGATATTTTGTAGATTGTAATATACAATTGCAGAGGACATCAATGAAATATTAATTTTAAAAAAAACAACCATATTTTAAAAAACCGCATCCTTGAATTCTTAAAAAAAGGGAAATTTATATTTTTAAAAGAAGGATTTCCTTTTAAAAATTGTATGTTCATGTAAGAATCTACCATAAAAAAAAACCTATCCTGTGAGTACCAAGCCAACTGTACACAAAAATGAAGTTTATTTAAAATGCTTTCTTGTGAATTTTCTTGATATATTCCAAAGATAAAACCAAGAGAAAAAAACTCACCTTAATAATTCATCCAGTTCTCTCTTTATTTTGGCAACCACTGGGGGTCCCTGGTATATCATGGCTGTATACAGTTGGACCAGACTTGCCCCGGCCTTGACCTTGTCATAGGCATCTTTTCCACTGCTGACACCACCCACCCCTATGATAGCTACTTGACCTATATAGAATTAGACAAAAGGAGGATACTCACAGCAAATAAACAAAGTTTGTTACTGCTACACATAATTATGTTTTCGGTTAATTTTTACAACCATAAATTCACTATAAGAAATACTAGCAATCTTATATTAACATATTTTAATATAATAAATAAATTACACAAATACACTCCCAAAACCCATATTTTTTCTTAATCCCTAGTTTTATATTAACTTATTTGTGAATTAAAAAAAAAAGAATCAACTAAACAGAACAATATAATGACTTAAGTTAAAATTTTTTTAACTAGGGTACTTGAGAGATCCAAATATAACTCTGTGACTGTGACATACCAAACAATAATATTTATGTTGATGAAGATTATATAGCGTACAAATAACTTTAATAAAACTCACCATTTGTAAGCCTATACATGTCTCTTATCGTCTCCAGTGACTTCTCTCTCAGTGGCGCTCCACTTAAACCACCAGTTTCTGACTTGTTCTTGCTGACCAGAGATTGGGGCCTTTCAACAGTGGTGTTGCTTATTATAAGACCATCAACTTTACTCTGGAAAGACAACGTTTGTTGTAAACTATGGAACTACTTAATGCTAATAAAGCTATCTCGTTTGTTCTTTAATGGGTGATTGATTTAAATATAAAGCTCTTGTTCTTGATTCTCCCTATGTTATAGATTCAATGTTTAAGAAATCTTAAAATTATGCTGTTTGTATTTATTATTATTTACTGACTCTGAGATAAACGACAAGAACTGAGATGACGCATTTAAAACAAGAAATGAAACAATACATTTACAGTACATATTTGAAAAGTAAATTTAGGTTAATGAGAAATTTATTGTTTAAAAAGTATATACTTATATATCTCATTGTATATCTCAAGTAACTACATGATTAACTAAAATTTTATTTAAACAGTATGAGTAAATTTGAGTGATTCACATGAACACTAAAATACTGTAATTTAACTGCTAAAATACAACAGTGTGCACCTTTGGTCTAGTGATCACAGTGGCTATGTCTTTTTTCTCCTCTTCATTCAAATCTGGTGCAATCTTAACAAGGAGGGGTGGCTTCGGGTTCACTGCCAGCTTGTTCCTCTCTTCCACAACCTGAAGAAGTGAACATTTTAACTCACACAACCCAAACTTCATCGATATTTTAGTTTATGATGCGATAATATATTTAACCGACATTAAAACGAAAAAAAATTACTTGATCAACATTTTAAAATAGCTTTATTTAAAAAAGAACAAAGAACTTTACCCATTGACAAAACAACTATGAAAAAAATACCAACAAAAAATTATATGAAGGACATGTTAGATCGGATGCAACAGTAAACTTCTTATGAAAGACATAAGAGCTAACATCAATAAGTCCTAACAGCAAATGTATGTGGAACAATATGAGTAGAATGTGAACACGTTCTAATGAGGAAATAAATGGTGAAATTTAAAAAGAGACGACAACACAAAAAAATGCTGTCGCCTCTTTAAAATTTTCCTGTAACTTGTGCCCTTATTTTCCCCCCAGTATGTGTCCGTTCTGATTTGGTTAAAACCTGCAATACTCATTGGAGCTGCTGCTCACCTTATCAATCAGCGTGGCCAACTCCTCCTGGCGCTGCATGTCCCTGAGACCGGGCGTGTTGGGGCTGGACACATTGATGACCAAATAGTCTGCCACGGGTCCGAATTTCCTGACCCCCTTCACATAATCCTCTACGGCATCGGGAGATGTCTTGTTTTTACCCAAATTTACACCAAGCAAACCATTTTCTGAAGGAAAGGGTGCGAATCAAACCATTAATTTATTGGAGAAGACAAAAAAATTGTTTCAACTGCACGAATGTTGACTTGGACTTTTTTCTTTCACATGACAGCGCAAGATTTAAAATCTTGCTTGTACATGCAGAAACAGGAAACCAAAGCCCAATTTATTTATCATTGGGATAAATTTAAAAAAAATTAAAACAAGCATGTTTTTAATCAAATAAAATTAATTGCTTAAATTTTTTTTCTACTCCAATCAATGTGTCATTGTATTCAGGCTAAAATAATACAACAAACAATCATCTGATTAGACAAAAAAACAACAATCCCAAAAACCCCCCCCCCCCACCAAATTTAGCCCAATTTATTTATCATTTGGATAAATTTAAAAAAAATTAAAACAAGCATGTTTTTAATCAAAAAAAATTAATTGCTTAAATTTTTTTTCTACTCCAATCAATGTGTCATTGTATTCAGGCTAAAATAATACAACAAACAATCATCTGATTAGACAAAAAAACAACAATCCCAAAAACCCCCCCCCCCCAGCAAATTGTGATAATTCTTTTGAAAAGTCACCAGAAGGAGATAACACATTTGCCATTCTGATACATTCAGTTTACCTTTCTTTCTAAAACGTTTCCTTCTTTTAAGAACTTTAATCCAGTCCCATTCCGATTTCCTATCATCCTCCACTTCTGTCCAAAAATTAATGTTAAGCATGTTTCGCTGCTCCCCTAGGTAGGTGGATGGGTAACCTAAGACCCAAATATGCACTCCTAGACACTCGTGTGATCAAAGTGTTCATTTGCAATGTACTTAAATACAGCACACATAAATCACTGGTGATCGTTTACTAGTATTTTGTTTTAGCCATAAATGGAGACCACTAAGCAATTAACCATTATTCAAATATTGAATATGATTACTATAGTTTTCAAACAGTGTCCATATTTTCATATTTAACCAGAAAAAAAACCCAAACAAAATGAGAATGCTTAGTAAGTAAGGGCTACCATTTTAAAATAAGATTTTGAAATTACCGCTACCAGACAATAAAATGGTAAACAACACAGTTGTAGAAGACGGTAAACAAATTTATAGCAACAAAGTCACTTTGAATATGCATTACTATTCTGAATGAAAAGCGCATTTAAGAAAAACAGATTATTGGCAGCTAAAATGGGTTTGCATATTATACATGAGTGAAACAAATTATACATGAACATTTCAATAAAATCAAGTGATATAAAATAGACACAAGATTTTATGGTAATTGAATGATTGCCGTAATTTTTCTTTATTTAAAGAGGAAGTACTTACATTTTAATTAATAAAAAACAAAGAGGCTATGATGCTGAAAAAGAAAAAGAATTATACCTGGGTTAATTTCAGCAGCACTTCTTCTGTATAGTCTTTGGAATACAGCATCATGTCCATCACTGTTAAAGCCGTATCTATACAGGAAGAGGCAAAAATTCATACACTCTTCATACTAAAAAAAAATTAAATATTTGATACAGTATACAATAAAAAAAATTGAAAAACAAATGTGCTTCTCATTTGACTCCAGACTCCCCCAGCTACTGGCTAATAGCTACACTGCATTAGGAAAGGTAAGCATTAAAACACAAATGACAAATCCTGTTGTGGACATTGACTTGTTATCCATTGACCAAGGATGGTAAAAAATGGCCCGTCCTTGCTCTTCCTACAAACAGTCTTAGGATTAACAGCGGAAACAATTTGCCAAAACATCTGACCAGAAATCAGACGATGCATGTTACAAGTTTAAAATCAGTGAGGGTTTTATTTCAAGATAAAATACAAACCTGTTCACAACAGCTCGATCCTCTGTGAGTCTAAATACACGCGGCTTTGGGTTGCCAGGCTGAGGTTCAGGAGTCACACTGCCAACCTCTATGAAACCAAATCCCATTTTTAAGAGGCCATCTACAGCTTCTCCCTGTTTGTCAAAGCCAGCGGCTAATCCAACCACGTTAGGAAATGTCTTACCCCAAACTTGGGTTTTCTGCAAAGGGAAACATAATTTTGAGAAAATTAAAAATGCGCTTTTTTAAAAATCAAGAACATGGTAAAGACAGGAACAAAATAATTATCACAGTTTGATTATCTCTCTGCAAAAGAAACTTCCTTTTTTTTTTGGTGTGGAGTAAATGAAAAATTTGGTATTAGTATTGATCAAAGTTTGGCTTCCCACATATAAAATATTTCCCCATTTTAATGGCAAAAAATAAGTGTTGGCAGCATTTCATCAATATTCAAACAATATTTTGATGATTTATACATCATCTTTTACATTTATATGTCAGACAAAGTGTTGATATTAAGTCATCGAATTTTTATATTTATATATCATAACATGTCCATTGCAACCTAAAATGCTATTCTGTCAAAACATGTTTAAAAGGTTCACAAAGGTTATTACATTCTGTTTTTTAAAAAAAAAACACAAAACTTTTCAACTATTTTGGATTCATGATACTTTGGATAACGGGTGGCTCACCGAGTCCCACTTAAGTGAACCAAATTTAAAATTTCCTAACTTTCATAGGAAGGGTAGCATAGCCAGCTTCACAAGAAAGTGGTAGTGTGTTCAAATGGACTAGGATTTTTTTGCCCAGTAAGGCAACTACTCTTAGGGAGCAGGTAAGTCATGAGTAAAAAAATTCTCTCTGTCACTTGGGCCTATAACAGGTCTGGATGCTGATTGGGGCAAAAGAAGTTTGTTGAAGTTGGATGTACTGAGTCAACTTGTAAAAAAAACATAGAACCATGCTAAAAAGACAGCAATCCTCCCAGTCATGTTATAATGAAAAAAAATAAAAAGAGGAAAATAAACAATTTGAAAAACTCAAGTCGTTGTTACCAGAGATGGAGGATCAACAAACTGAGGCCTTGGTACAATTTTATATTTTGCAAGTGTGATGCTCAGGTTGTGGGCAGTCTCAGCTCCAAGCATTCGAAACATAGGCATGGCAATCTCTTCATAAAACTTTTCTGTGCCCCTATACAAATTGAGGCCTGCAAATATAACGATTCCGCCATTGACTATAACAGCTGCTTGCTTCAACTGAATCTGTAAAATTTAGATTTTTGAAAATATGATTAACATCATGAATCAAATATTAAAGATGACAGAACAAATGTGAATGAATAGTGTTCAATAAAATAATGTTGGAGACTTTTATATAGACCTTGTCCTGCTTAAGTTTTCTTCTTCTTTTAAAATTGCCACGCCTGTGATAAATCCTCAAAACTAATCTTGCGTAACACAACTGTTTCTACACTTTTGAATATGCCATGACTATAATTATGAATAAAGATTCACCTTGACAAATGGGTAACAACAGTTTTGAGACTTCAGAAATATTACATTTGAATATTAAGAATGAGGCAAAGGATAAACTAAAAATTTTATTTGTTTAATTTACATTATCATTATTAGTAAATATTAGTTACCAATAAAGCTCTATTATTTAAAATTAAATGTAGGTTACTTAACTTTTAAAGAAAATAAAAAAAAAATTGTTTTAATGTTCAGATGTCACAATTTTAAAAAATTTACATGTGACTAAAAATGCTGCAAGGCAACATGCAGTTAATCTTAAAACTTTTTTTAAAAAATTTACAGCAAAGTCCAAAGTTCCTTGGTACATGGCTTCAGATCTGAAAATCTAGATCAGATAGGGCCCATTACAAGAATATCCACTGTAACGGACCAACTAAACTAAAAGACATATATGTGCTACTAGTCTAAGTCTAATCAATCTATCATGATGCTGAGGGTGTCCTAATTGACATGATTATTCGTACTGACAATGTCAATGAGTGAATGGCAATGTCATAATCATATTATTATTATTCAATTTATTCATATTCAATTCTTTTTGTAATATTGTCAAATTATACACACTACACACATGAAGCTTATGCCAACATTATTTATTATGAATTATGGCATATGCCAAAGAATCAAACATCAAGAGAAAATAGGTTGAGAAAACTGTAAATAAGATTTCAGAAACAAGTGGAAAAATCAACATAAATAAAATATAATGTAAGGTGTAAAATAAAAAGGTGGGACATAAATTACAAAGTAAAATTCGTATTTTATATTGCACGTACGCAGTGCTACTGACAACTCGTTTATTTCTTATTACGTAATGCCTAAATTTTGCAATACGAATTTGTGAAAGTCAAGGAATATATACATTTAGCAAAATTTAAAAATTATTAGGAAAAAATAAACTTGGTTAAATTTTATTTACCCAAAAGTTTGATCCAGTAGCGGCTGCGTTCATTCTTGGCGTTTAAGTGAATGATCTGAGCTAATTGTTACCAATTTTTTTCACAACCTATTTATAGCCTGTCTCACGGGTCTTCCTGTCTACCGAAATAATCAAAATATAACCGAGATGGACGTAACATTGATTTTTTTTTTCGCCCCTTACCTGTTCTTTTTCTAAATCTTATTAGGCCTATTTATAAAATATAAAGATTTTTAAAAAGTAATGGTATAGTTTAATTGAAATATACTGAGATTTTGGGATTGAAAAATATGAACGAAAAAACCCCCAAAAAACTATGAATAGAAATTGAATGACATGTCCGCAACTGGGTATGCTTTTGAAAAGTGGCTGGCTCGATACTGCAGTAGGCTAGATCGAAATTTGTCAAAATTTAAAACAGGTTAAAAGAAATATATATGAACGAAATAAATTGTATCCAATGTTCAACGGCCAACATGAAAATGACATTTATAAATATATGTGTTTTTATTTGAAGTTTACTTGGGCAGGAATTAAACATTTATTATACATAAATTTAAGAAAATAAGATTAGTTTTTTGTTGATATCATCGAGAAATTTTCGAGAATGTGAAATTAATGAAATTAAAAATAAGATAAATAAATTAAATAGCCTTATTTTATTAAAATTTAAAAAAAAATATGAATGATAATTTATAATATTTAATGGAGAGATGAACAAAAGAGAAGGATCAGGGTGTAAATAAAATCCGTCCTAAATATTTAAATTTTTTCAGCTTTCACCCACACACATTTTTCACAGAACTACACACCCCTGACGGGATTTAAATGATAAAAGGTGACACATATTTGATTTTATCTCTAGCCACCTATTGCGGTTCCTGATCCAAGGTACAAAGTGTAAAGCTGTTGAGGGCTTCCCCGTTGTTAAGTGCGAAAAAAAAAGAAAGGTTAAATGGGCCTATGTTCTTTGAAAGCACCATCATTTTTACTTAAGATATTGAAAACTAGGCCCACGCGAGCTAGACGGCACGTAGGATAATACACGAACTTCGAACTTTGAAAGTGGGGGGGGGGGGATGTGCCCAAGTAACAATAATATTTTGGTGCAAGAGGTCAACTTGTTTGAAAACTCTTCATCGTAGTGTCATATGCACAGGAAACAAAATGACTAGATTTGGGCAGTTAAGTTACAAGCAACCTAACACCAAACATTGGTAGGTTACTGTTTGTAATTGATGCTTATAAAAAGTGAATACAAGAAGACGTTTAGCGCTAATGCGTAAAAAAAAAAATGCATAGAATCCTCTAACGCAGGGATTCTACATGCCACCGTGCATTATTTTGAATATACGAAAACTATTATTTAATTTTGCGTCGCTTAAATGCTTATGCCCCTCTTACCAAATGAAATAAATCGGCTAGTGGGGGGTGGGGGGCAGTTTTAAGAACGGTCCCTCTTCTGTCACTAATCTATCCCGAAATCAATAAAACAAATTATACATATTGAATCTATCAGAGATTTAGACACGGTCGAACTGTTAAATACACCGGTTTATAAATGTGCAATCGTTAAATCGTGTTCATTCATTTTCAAATGTTTCATGTGTCCTTGGTGAACTTTACCCTTTACAAACAAAAAAAAAAAGGAAATGTAAACAATCAGGTTGGTGGGTCAAAGTCCATGGACTAATATTAGGCCGATACATTGCAGGGTACACTAAATAAATGCGTACCTTTCGGGAATATATTTCTAATTATAGCATTACTTTAGCTGAGAGCGTAACCTTCAAAAAGTGTCCAGAATAATTAATTATTTGTAAATCCAATCTGTTCTAATACACGATTGAAAACGATGGAGTCATCCAGCAGTCAATGGATTCGTACTCGTTTTGTTGATTTCAATTATCAACTCTGGTATAAAAAAAAATAAAAACATGTTTTCAGTGGTGTGATTCAAATAATTTAACTACCGGTTTGCTAACCTTTGATCCTTGCCGACCTTTGATCTAGAAGACCTATCGTCTCAGCTTGCTTTTTTCCTACTGAGAGGGAAATCCTGGAACTGGAAGACCTATCGTCTCAGCTTGCTCTTGTCCTACTGAGAGGCAAACCCTGGTAGACATATCGTCTCAGCTTGATCTTGTACTACTGAATTAATTTTCATACTTTTTTTTTTTAGATTCAAATTTCCAGGAAATCGTCGAAAATTTTCCTTCACATAATAATGGCACCAGCCACACGATCGCATTTCTCAAGTCCCCGGTTTAACCCCACAAAACCCACTCTATTTACAACTGTCATTTCTTAATTGGAACGTTAATCCCATCACTTTGATAGACTTAAACGCTATTTAATTTTTTCCTATATAACAATCCTAATCCCAAGGTCCCTTGTGCGTTTCAGAGGGCTAGTTTTACAATTTAACTCGTATGAATTTAATGGCAATTTAAAAAAAAAAAAAAATTCATATCAGTGGAGTGGTGTTGCATGGGAACGAAAATGGAACCCAGTTAGGGATATTTATTCATGGGCCTTTTTGCAACCTCTGCAGAGTGAAAACTAACAAAGTCCTTTTACTGAATACTACCAAAATATTTTTTGATGACTGCATTGGGATTATTAACATGGATACAAGACAACTGCACAGTTTTATTGGTTTCACTGGGGCTCTTCATCATTCAAATATAGTTCAACAACTAAAGTTGGCATCTCTTCACATGTCTTTTTTTTTTCTTCTTAATCCGCTCCCTAGAATGATTAACGCATCATTGTACTCGGTGTTCAATTAAAAGAAACACCAACGCATTGGTGTTAAAATAACAACTAGACCAACTCAAAGACAGAGAGAGAGAGAGAGCTTAATAAGGCAATTATTGCTCACGCAGACACTGCTTCTATGTTAAATGCTGAATGGTTAGATAAGGATGATGTTGACGTCTGTATCAGTTCCGCAAGATGAAAATGATACATCAGCGACTATAGACTATGCCCATCAGGGGCGTTATTTCAGTTTTTTTTCAGGGGAAACTTGTTTGGCTTGTTTATTACTTGAGGCGCCACAGTACATAGCAATTTAAATAGAGCCAGAAAAATCGTTGTAAAAACTTTCGAACTTGTTGATGAACAAGCTAAAGATGTAATAAAATGTTTTCCCTACAATTTTGTGTTATTAAAAATACATCAGCACAATGTAAAACGTATTTATAAATTTATTTATAATTTTTTTTTTTTTTGGGGGGGGGTGGGGGTGGGGTGGGGGTTATAAAATGTTGACATAATGAAATAGTNAAAGTAGGGGGGGGGGTCAATGAAAGTTTGACAGATCTTGACAAGGGGTTGGGGGGAGGGGGTAAAAAATTGCGGAAAAATTGTTGACGAAATGAATGGATGACCCCCCACGACACTTTTACGACCCGTGGCCAGGGCCATCTTTACAGCAGCGGAGTCCCGGGGCACAGCAATGCACCGAGGCCCCTAACCCTCCATATACCCAGGGCCGTGCTAAGGAGGGGGGAGAAAGGGTCTTTCACTTCTGGCACCAATATCAGGTTGGGGGGGGGGCGGCAAAATCGTCTTAAGATAGGCCCTTAATAGTCAATTAAACGATACAATCCCATGTACTTCACATAAACAGGGGCGGGTAAATAGTCTCAACAGTGCGCCCGGGGCGCCGCTTTTCACGGGAACGGCTGTCTATAGCCTGCTCTTCAAGTCATGTTAGGAAAGGCATCATGATCTGGGTTCTGTCTATAGCCTACTATTGAAGTCATGTTAGGAAAAACATCATGATCTGGGTTCTGTCTATAGCCTACTATTGAAGTCATGTTAGGAAAAGCATCATGATCTGGGTTCTGTCTATAGCCTACTATTGAAGTCATGTTAAGAAAAGCATCATGACCTGGGTTCTGTCTATAGCCTACTATTGAAGTCATGTTAGGAAAAGCATCATGATCTGGGTTCTGTCTATAGCCTACTATTGAAGTCATGTTAAGAAAAGCATCATGATCTGGGTTCTGTCTATAGCCTACTATTGAAGTCATGTTAGGAAAAGCATCATGATCGGGGTTCTGTCTATAGCCTACTATTGAAGTCATGTTAGGAAAAGCATTACGATCTGGGTTCTGTCTATAGCCTACTATTGAAGTCATGTTAGGAAAGGCATTATGATCTGGGTTCGCCTACGGGTTTTGACCAGTTTCTTGCAGGTAGTTTTTTCCACGGGGGTGTGGTGGGTGGGGGATGGGGTGGATGGATGGATGGATGGATGGATAGAAG
>CAXITT010000365.1:13579-74879 GCA_964033795.1 Lymnaea stagnalis | reverse complement strand
CCCCCCCTCCCCCCCCCCCCAAAAAATGCTTTACCTCCCAAAAAGACATGTATGTAAATACTGCTTTCAGGTCGATTCGAGTGAGTTGTGGCAATGAGTTATATTAGAGAATTACATTAGAGAGTTTTATTAGAGAGTTATATTAGAGAGTTATATTAGAGAGTTATATTAGAGAGTTATATTAGAGAGTTATAATAGATAGTTATATTAGAGCGTTATATTAAAGAGTTACATTAGAGAGTTACATTAGAGAGTTAAATTAGAGAGTTATAGTAGAGCATATATCAGTGAGTTATATCAGAGAGTTATATCAGAGAGTTATAGTAGAGAGTTATATTAGAGAGTTATATCAGAGAGATATATTAGGGAGTTATATTAGAGAGCTATATTACAGAGATGTATCAAAGAGTTATATCAGAGAGTTATATTAGAGAGTTATATTAGAGAGTTATATTAGAGAGTTATATTAGAGAGTTATATTAGAGAGTTATAATAGAGAGTTATATTAGAGCGTTATATTAGAGAGTTACATTAGAGAGTTACATTAGGGAGTTACATTAGAGATTTATATTAGAGAGTTACATTAGAGAGTTACTTTAGAGAGTTACATTAGAGAGTTACATTAGAGAGTTACATTAGAGAGTTACATTAGAGAGTTACATTAGAGAGTTACATTAGAGAGTTACATTAGAGAGTTACATTAGAGAGTTACATTAGAGAGTTATATCAGATAGTTATATCAGAGAGTTATATCAGTGAGTTATATTAGAGCAGCGGTTCTCAACCTTCCTATTGCCGCGACCCTTTAATACAATTCCTCATCTTGTGGCGACCCCCAACCATGAAATTAATTTTGTTGCTACGTCTTAAATGTAGAGTATATGTGTTTGCGTTGTTCTTTTGCGACCCCTAGTAAAGGGTCATTTGACCCCCCAGGGGGTTGCAACCCACAGGTTGAGAACCGCTGTATTAGAGAGTTATATCAGAGAGTTATGTAAGAGAGTTATATTAGAGAGAATACCAGAGAGGTATATTAGAGATGTGATTTCATCCAATGTTGGTGCATAAAATATAAACTCGGATGCTTGACTTTTCAAATTATCTTCACTTATGTTACCAATGCCGTCCAAAGCCTAGTAATAGTCTGACGAGACAGACTTATTTTCGAGAAATCCTTCATCTTTTCTGGACACAGAGTTTAAACGACGCTCTCCAAACATTCCTTAACCATTTCACCACCTGAATATGAGCTCGACTTTTTGCTGGTATCATGGCAATTGCAAAGTAGCTTTTACATTAGCATGTTGACTCTGAACCCGCTCTAGTAAGTTTCTTTCGTTGTGCAGAATTATTTTGTTAAAAGTCCTTACTTGGTCTTGTCGAAATTACCCTTTCCTACGAAAAAAATAGTTTATAATCCACCTGTCTTGTTCAAATTTCTCTGATCTATAATTAAAAAAATATATGATACGAAGAACTCATGATGTAAATTTTTTTGATGATGTTTACAATAAAGTTAACATGTATGTTCAATTGACCTAGCTCCGCGGGCAGCAACATGACTCCAGGTGGGCCGTATGAGGACCGTGGGCCTCATTTTGGCCAACCCTGCATTAGACAATGGTTCCCCAGCCCTGGCGTACTACATGTTTAATCCTTTAGACCAGGGGTCACCAAACTATGGCCCGTGGGCCGGATCCCGGCCCGCGACGTTAGTTCATCAGGCCCACCGACCGTACTTGAATTTGCTTGATAAAACGCATGGAACGCTAGACGACACAATTTAAATATTATGTTCAGAATACTTGGAGATCTCCCCACGTGCGGAGACCGCCTGGGGGCCACACGCTTCAACTTAACCATTTTCAAATAGCTTGACGGTCGATATATTTAATGATTCGATTATTTCAGAACAATTAAATCACATCTAGTTTCACAGTTAACACAGTATTCGATTCTAAATATTTCAATTATTCGTTTTATCGAACCTACCTTCCCAACGATATAAAGGACGATAAATCTAATATTTTGAAATACTTGCTAAAAAACATGTGCTAAAATCAATGTGTACGTATACTATAAAAACATGGATCTCTAGCTTCCTCAGCGACCGATGCCAGGCAGTAGTGGTAGATGGCAAAACCTCCTCCTTTGTCGGTGTTAAGTCAGGGGTCCCCCAAGGCTCAGTGCTAGGCCCTTGTTTGTTCCTAGCATATATCAATGATCTGCCCGAGAAGCTGACCTCTCAAGCAAGACTGTTCGCAGACGACACGGCAGTATATAGGACAATGGTCAACAGCTCTGACCAGAGCCAGCTTCAACAAGACCTCAATCGGTTAGCTGAGTGGGAGATGAGCTGGGACATGGAATTTCATCCCGTCTAATGCCAGACCCTGTCAGTCTCCAGAAGCAGATTCCCTCTAAACCACTCTTACGAACTGCGTGGCCATATTCTTGAGCAAGTTTCCTCCGAAAAGACTTGGGTGTTACCATTCAAAGAGAGGTCCACTGGGACGAGCACATTAACAGTGTGTGCAACCGGGCAAACAAGACCCTGGGGTTCTTAAGGCGCAATCTGAAGATCTCAAGCGTGAAAGAAAAAGCCTATAAAGCCTTTGTCCGACCTATTTTAGAGTACGCTTCTACAGTCTGGGACCCATTTACCCAGAAAAGCATCGACAGGTTAGAGGCGGTCCAGCGACGGGCAGCGCGCTTTGTCATGAACCGCTACAGAAGCACCTGGAGTGTTGGCAGCATGCTGGAAACACTGGGCTGGTCTACATTGTAAGAACGACGACGACTATCCAGGCTCACCATGTTGTAAAAGATAAAAAATGGGCTGGTACACTGCTCCGGAATCAAACAGAAACTCGTTCATCTTCCCCCTAGACTGCGACGAAGCCACGACAGACAGTTCCGGCTGGTAAAAACAAGAACAAAGTACAGAAGCTCCTCATTCCTGCCGAAGACAATAGGGGACTGGAACAAGCTTCCAAAAGCAACAGTTGAGGCAGCTACACTCGACACATTTGTGTCTATTGCCTCCTGTATTCCAACCCCCAGTTCATAACACCACTGCTGAGTCGCCCTTGCAACCAGTGAATTTTCCCATTGAAACCCATGGACAGTAACATCGCAAACCCCTCTGAAACATAGGAGCCAGAATGATCAATTCATTGATCGTGGGCCCTCAAAATAAAGAAGAAGAAGAAGAAGAAATCTTAGCTCATCTTATTGTAACATTTCTTATCTTATCTTATTTTAAGTATCAAACATTGACAGTCTGTTGAAGGCGTGTATTCCTTAATGCAAATGTGATCAACAAATTGCCACAAATGTGAATATGTGAACACTAATGGGAGACAAGTGATACGGTTATTATTTCTTGTATAATATGCAGAGTTTTGGGACTTGGGAGGAACTGGCCAATCGGGGTTTTGGTTGAATAAGGAGTTTGTTTTTTGAGATGGAGTTAGGAATGATGGAACGAATAGAGACCGTGAGACCTTGAAACTTGTTACTTTTGTTTCTTGAAACTTGTTACTTCTTTTTCTTGAAACTTGTTACTTTTGTTCTTGAAACTTGTTACTTTTGTCTCTTGAAACTTGTTACTTTTGTCTCTTGAAACTTGTTACTTTTGTCTCTTGAAACTTGTTACTTTTGTTTCTTGAAACTTGTTACTTTTTTTTTCTTGAAACTTGTTACTTTTGTTTCTTGAAACTTTTTACTTTTGTTTCTTGAAACTTGTTACTTTTGTTTCTTGACACATTTTACTTCTGTTTCTTGAAACTTGTTACTTTTGTTTCTTGAAACTTGTTACTTTTGTTTCTTGAAACTTGTTACTTCTGTTTCTTGAAACTTGTTACTTTTGTTTCTTGAAACTTGTTACTTTTGTTTCTTGACACATTTTACTTTTGTTTCTTGAAACTTGTTACTTTTGTTTCTTGAAACTTGTTACTTTTGTTTCTTGAAACTTGTTACTTCTGTTTCTTGAAACTTGTTACTTTTGTTTCTTGAAACTTGTTACTTTTGTTTCTTGACACATTTTACTTTTGTTTCTTGAAACTTATCAATTTTGTCTCTTGAAACTTGTTAATTTTGTCTCTTATAACTTGTTACTTTTGTTTCTTGAAACTTGTTTCATTTGTGAAAGAGTTTCATGGATAAAAGATAATTTAAAAAAAAAATGGAACGGAAATGCATTTAGAGGCCTTTATTTATTTTACATTACTGGTTTTCTCTCATTATATCAGGATAATGAAGATATGCACTACCAACTTTCAAGCACTAATTTTCCAATTAAACAATTCTCTATTAGTATTAGTATTGAACAGAAATGTAAACAAAAAAAAAGGCTTCATTGTAAACTGCTTTTTCCGATTTTTAAACATAGTTTCTTTACTTTATTTTATTTTTTTAAAAAGTAGTGTGTGCTTTCTCTTTTGATTAGTAACATAACTCCGTGTTCTTGGGTCGCTGGGTGGCCGAAAGGTCTAAACTGAGCAAACCTAAGTTGGTGGTCTGGAGTTAAATTCTAGCCAATGGCCAGTCAAGCAAAAAAAAAAAAATCACCAGCATCCCGGGTGGATGGGACTCGTTAGGTGGAGGGAAACTCTGAATTCAAACCCCGGAGATGGAGTCCCCGTAAGGCGAACACAATGAAACAATCTGACAACTCCTGCATCCATACCCGTTCCTGGTCGTCTTGACTTTGTCCTGCGACTGGACGTGGTGGGCCCGGACGAGAGAGTGAGGTTGACACCGCGCAACTCTTCCTCACTTTAAACAAAAATTCACCCGCGCAAGTCATCAGTCATCCAACACCGGACGTCTGGATGCTCCTAGTCGATCTAGAGATTCAGAACATAAATATGTATACGTGAAGAGTTTTACAAAAGGCAATATGTTTATTGCACTGGCGTAGCTTGGGTCAGTACCAACAGGGTGGTGGTGGGGGGGCAAGCTTCATTGATTTTTCATTGATCTTATTGATATAATGATGTAATTCGTTTAGGCCTACAGTTTTAACAACGCCCCCCCCCCTCTTTTTTTCCCTTTTAAAATAAGAGTTATAAATTTGTAGAGACCCAATCTAAAAACCGTGTTTAGATTTAGTACTGTCGGGTACCAAAACACCATTACCCTTTAGATGTATTATAACGGTAAGGACTCTATTTTTCCATATAGAATCCAGGGGCGAAACTATGATGTGACCAAAGCAATGCCCCAGGGGGCGCACACCTTGGATGAATTCAGTTTATGTCGGGCGGGGGGCGTGGGAGTCAGAGCTGGTGCTGGGCGCCAATATGTCTACTTTTGGTGTTTATATATGCACCGTGCCCGCACCTCACCGAACATCTGAATTGCCCCCCTCAGATTAAATTCTCTTAAAGAAACAAATTCAAGTACAGCTGTTACAGTCTGCTCTAACTTTATCAATAATAAAAAAACATTTGGGGCTCTCAAGAACATAGGCTTGAGACCTGGCAGCTCTTCTTGTAACACATATGAGCAGCATGTGGCTTGAGTGAGGAAGCAACTGAGACATCAGTATAGCCTGAAGATGCTCATCAGTAAGTTTCGCCCTGAACTTTGACCTGTTAAAGTTCATAGTGGAAAATAGCTTTAAGATACTCCCAAAAAGGCACATGATCCGCTTTAACCATCCGGATATCTCAAGGAAGGTGGAGGGCAAGTCTCTCATAATTTGTCCAAGCTCGTCTGTTTTTCTGTTCACCTCTCTGAACTTAGTTGAGTTCAGAATTGCACTGAAGTTCAATCAGCTCCATTTGAAGCGCAAAAAAATTTCCACATTGAAGGAGAAAGGTTCAGCTACAATTTGAAAAGTTGCTCTGTTTTTTTAGAAGTCTGTAAACCTGTGATGAAATTCTTTCTGTAGCTTTTCAATGGCATCAGAATACTTGCTACTGAATGGTGTGCCCGAGTCCATGAGTAGTTTGCATGTTGTAAAATGGCAGAGGTTTCTCTCAGATAGCTGGGCTTTCCATAACACAAGTTTTGTGCAGAATGCCCTGACATTGACATAGGCAACACTGACAAGCTGCCCCTGGCCTTGTAACTTCTTGTTGAGTACATTCAGCTCCTGTATAATGTCAACAAGAAAAGCCATGTCCATAAGCCATTTGGGATCATTTAGTACAGGAACAACAATCCCATCCTTCTCCATGAAGGCTTTGATTTCTGCTCTCAACTCTAAAACCATTTTAAGAAATTTCCCCTAATAAGCCAACGGACCTCAGTGAAGTATTTAACATCCTCATATTCTGACCCTATTTCCTCTAAAAAGGCACGGAACTGCCACTGCTTCAAGCCCCTGGATCTGATAGGGTTGATGGATTTCACAATGTCAGACATCACCTTTTCAAACTTCAGACATTTGCTGCAAAAGGCCTGCTGATGGATAATGCAGTGTAGTGCAATGGCCTCTTTCACACCCACCTCTTCCAGATTTCTTTGAACATGTGCCACGAGTCCATTTTCCCCCCTCTCATTGACGGTGCTCCGTCGGTTGTTATTCCTGCAAAATATTTCCATTGTAAACCGGCATCAAGATGGTTTGGTTAGATCTGCTTCAGTCACTCGGATTCCTGCCCTTCATATCTAACCGAACTTCTTTCTGTCTATTCACCCCTTCGACAGCTTCGCTCCTCTGCAGACACGCGTATTCTGCCCGTCCCAAGACACACACTAAAACATATGGTGAACGATCTTTCTCTTTCTGTGCCCCCAAACAATGAAATTCTTTGCCTCTAAACATACGCAATATACCAACCACCCAGGCCTTCAAAACTGCTCTAAAAACATATCTTTTTACATTATACTACCTTGACTGATTCCCCTCCTCTGACCGATAAATGATCTTGCTGGCTGCCGTCCATGGTTTGTCTTGTAAAAGTTATGTGGTGGGGTGTGTGAATATACATTGCTGTTCTTTTTTTCATAAATGTATTTTATTTTAATGTCATAATTATGTCTCTTTTGATAAAATTTTTATGTACAGCGTGGTGAGCCCAGCCCTAGGCTGGGGTATCACGCTATATAAGACGTCTTATTATTATTATTATTATTATCCACAATTGCATTACACAGCTGGTAGACTATCTCCTGAGCAGTGTTCTGGCCATGCATTGGAATTCCCTTGAACAACTCCTTCACTTTAAAATTTTCATCAACACCACGGACATATATTGCAAGCTGTGGAGTGTCCGTAACATCTAAGCTCTCATCAAGAGCGACTGAGTATGCATGGACATGTTTACCTTTCTAGCACTGTTGATCATAAATGTCACCTGACAGCTCAGAAATGCGCTTTGCCACTGTGTTGGCTGCAAGGACCGACCCTTATTTTCCGGACAGACCAAACTTGCAGCTTGTGACATGCAATTTTTGATGAACTCGCCTTCTTTGAATGACTTTCTTGCATTAGCAATCATCTCATCCACCACTTAACTAGCTTCAACCACTGCATCACTTTCTTTTTTTTCCGTTTGAAAAAAAGCATGCTGCCTCAGTAGTCATGTTTTAATTTTAGCAGCCCGGGCCTCTCTTCAATCTCCCTGGTGTTTTGCATACTCCTCAGCATGTCTGGTTAAATAATGACGTCTGATGTCGTACTCCTTGTGCACCGCGACTTTCTCGGTGCACGTCGGAATGTCCCTGTGCTCAACAAAGCAATAGTCCGTCTCCCACTTCTCCTGAAATTGTCTGCTGTCATCGACAGCCTTTCTCTTCACAGCAGGCTTTGAGAAAGACATGACTGGGGTCTGGTGACACAAATATTTATCGGAGCTGTTTGATAAAATATATTTTCCTTCCTCTCGGTAACGCCCCCAAATCATGTTGCACGAGACCAAGCTGACTGGCCCGGAACTTCCGTCACTGGTCACTGGTACACACTGGCGGCATCTTTTTATAGGGATTGTTGGATACTGTGTCAGATTGCAGCGATTTAAACAGTTATGTTTGTGTATTATCCACTGACTTTTTAAACATTTTACATATGTAAATACAATATTCGAAGCGTGTTTTCTCAAAACCGCACTTTGGCCATGTTTGTCTCATAATAATAAAGTTTATTTCAAAAACACGCTTCACCCCCAAAGGCTCGAAGCGCGGTACAAAGTCAACAAAAAAAAAATAATATAATTTTCATAAACTCATAAAATTCTATCAAATAAAACCTTTTAATCCGATTTTAAAACGGTTTTTACCATTATAATCAACCTCAAAACCTATGTGTATTTATATAAACATAATTAAAAATGAGAATTGCACCAGTCGGTGAGATTCGACTGAAATCGTCGCGGAGGGTCACGTTATAGGTATGAGAATGTGGACAATGCGCGGGCCACATTAATTCTAAACTTTGCTGTCAGGTAGGGGACCGCAAAATATCGTCTTGCGGGCCGCGAGCCTGAGACCCATGCTCTAGGGTTTTGGAGGTGCACCCTCTTTACTCCTCTGTTATTTAGCATTCTTTCTAAGTGTCCCGCCCAGCGTAGCCTGCCCATTTAAAAAAAAAAAAAAATTAGGAAACTGCGTAGGATCCTGATATAGACTCTAGTCCATACACTTCCTGGATGGTTCGTATTCTCGCTCCAACCATATTCACCCTTTGTTGGTCGGTTTATTCTCCAGAGAACATTTCTCTCCCATGTGTATTTCTTAAATAGAAACACATTATTTTTTGGAACTTCTGTTAATAAGATGAAATAATGAACACTGAAATATGTCTTATTATACAGTTTGATATGGGTTTATGAGATACAGTTAAATATGGCTTCTGATACAGTGGGATATGGGTTGTGATTATGATACAGTGAACATATTTATAACACAAGACACAGAGGAAATAGACAGAATGTCCATAAAGATCAAAACTGGAAAGTTAAATTTCAACAAAATAAAAAAAATGAAAATGTGTTTTCTTAAAATTAAAGAAAGCTATAACTTCGTTAACCGTCAAGTAAGCTTTATCTCTGGGAGCCCTTTAAAGTTTTCTTTATCATCTGAATTATTTAATGGACAAGAGCAATGATTAAACTTAATAACTAAACGGTGACACGAAAAATAAATACGATAAATATGCTACGAAATATCAAGTTACCTGGTGAATGTTTAAATATGATGCTGAGAAGTTCTATTCCAGCTTTGGAGGGCGTATCAGAGAAACAAGATCTCTGGTAGAAGGTGGAGATGATTAGTCAATGTCTGAAGATGTCATTTAGCCGGTGGCGTAGGAAAGAGGGTAATTAGGGGGGCGATACACCCCGAGGGGCACTTTGTATTCTCATTTGAAGGGCAGGGCATTTTTGGTCAACTGCAGAGTTTATTTCATTGAAGGCGGTCCGTGCACTAACCCTAGCTACGCCATCTCACTGACACAAGGGCAGGCACTAACCCTAGCTACGCCATCTCACTGACACAAGGGCAGGTACTAACCCAAGCTAAGCCACTTCACTGAAACAAGGGCAGGCACTAACCCTAGCTATGCAACTTCACTGGAGCAACTGCAGGCACTAACCCTAGCTACGCCACTTCACTGAAACAAGGGCAGGCACTAACCCCAGCTACGCCACTTCACTGTAATAAGGCCATGCACTAACCCTAGCTACGCCACTGCACTGAAACAAGGGCAGGCACTAACCCTAGCTACGCCACCTCACTGACATAAGGGCAGGCACTAACCCAAGCTAAGCCACTTCACTGAAACAAGGGCAGGCACTAACCCTAGCTACGCCACTTCACTGAAACAAGAACAGGCACTAACCCTAGCTACGCCACTTCACTGACACAAGGGCAGGCACTAACCCTAGCTAAGCCACTTCACTGAAACAAGGGCAGGCACTAACCCTACCTATGCAACTTCACTGAAACATGCACTAACCCAAGCTAAGCCACTTCACTGAAGCAAGGGCAGGCACTAACCCTAGCTACGCCACTTCACTGAAACAAGGACAGGCACTAACCCTAGCTACGCAACCTCACTGACACAAGGGCAGGCACTAACCCAAGCTAAGCCACTTCACTGAAACAAGGGTTGGCACTAACCCTAGCTATGCAACTTCACTGGAACAACTGTAGGCACTAACCCTAGCTACGCCACTTCACTGAAACAAGGGCAGGCACTAACCCCAGCTACGCCACTTCACTGTAATAAGGCCATGTACTAACCCTAGCTACGCCTCTTCACTGAAACAAGGGCAGGCACTAACCCTAGCTAAGCCACTTCACTGAAACAAGGGCAGGCATTAACCCTACCTACGCCACTGCACTGAAACAAGGGCAGGCACTAACCTAGCTACGCCACTTCACTGAAACAAGGGCAGGCACTAACCATAGCTACGGCACTTCACTGAAACAAGGGCAGGCACTAATCCTAGCTACGCCACCTCACTGAAACAAGAGCAGGCACTAACTCTAGCTACGCCACTGCAGTTCACGACTGCTTATTTAGAAATGTGTGTATAATTGTTTGCGTGACTGTAAACTCTGGAAAGTTGCGACAGGTTTAAACATTGAAGGCTCCAATTTTAACGGTCGGACATTTATTAATTTATAATTTAAGACCGCTTTTGGCGTGAATCCCGTTAGCGACTAGTCGCTTTTAAATTGTTTTAAACAAAAATTTAGTTTAATATTTTGTAAATCAACGGGAATAAGAAGTTAACTTGGCTCAATCATTCAAGTAATAAGAACCTGTCCACCATTGACAGATTACATGATTTAGAAATTTGTTGTTGAAATTTTAAGGTTGCTTTGAATTCTTAGAATAAAATAAAATATTTGTACCCTCTTTAAAATCTTGGTCATTTCCATATCTCAAAAGACAAGCTACACAATAAAACATATCTTATTTCCCTCATCAAACACAAGATGAGATATGTGATCCTACATATTTCCCCTACCTAATTCACTTAGCCGTATTGTATAATTAAAACTGACGAAAACAGCTTCATTTCGATATGTCCTATCTCATTGGTAAATATTAAATCAGAAATGAGGACTAACCATTCGTCCCTAGCGTCTGTTCATTTTTTGTACATTAAATTTTATAATTGCATTGGTTTGATTGAAAGTAAAACTAATTAACTCAAATTTTAAAAATTTACTATTACCAAACTGGTAGTCTTTGGGGGCAGAAATAGGTAACACCCACGGTAATGATAATAAAAGAATCTATGGCAGGCCTTAACAACTCAAAATGTAAGGCGGGCCGTAATACTTTACGAGAAACGTTTGCGGGCCGAAAGAAGATAAAACAGCGGGTGTGGACAGCGTTTAAGAAAATAATAATATTAAAGGACATTTCGTTACCTACGAAATGAGTTTAAAGCAGTTTGTCTGCATAATTAATGTGAGACAGTGACACCGCCATTCGGTAAGGAGTCTGTCGTATTCAGGAGATGTATTGGAAGTGGCTGCCCTCAAGATGTCTGCCAAATGGTCATCACTCGAACATGAGGCGTGGCTTGCGTTTAGGAATGTTCATTATTGAAAACGCCTGTTCACATAGATAAGTGTTTCCGAACACACTGATCGTCTTTGGTGCAACTTCGTAAAGATTTTTGTATATTTCTTTTTTAAATTCATAATAATTACGAATTTTCACCAAAATCTTCGCGGGGCGCAAAAGTGGATGCTGGCGGGGCCGTATGTTGTGCAGGCCTGGTCTAGGGGGACAGGAATACGGAACACACGTGGTTAAAGGGCAAACTTGAAACAAAGCGGATGTCGGAAAAAAAGCCGTCTTTATTGAGTAATGAAGGGCCAGAGGAATCTGTCAGCTGATCAAAAATAATGTAGGTAGGGAAGAAAATGTAAAGAAATATAAGGAAATATAAGGAAAGTCATGGAAATAGGAGAAAATGTAAGGAAATTTGAGGAAATGTAAAGAAATTTGAGGAAATCTGGATTGTAAAGAAAATTAATAAAATGCAAAGGAAATCTGAATTGTAAGGAAATATAATAATGAAATAACAGGAAATTCAAGGCAATGTAAGGAAATTTGAGGAAATATAAGGACATTTGAGGGAATATAAGGAAATTTGAAGAAATTTGAAAAAAAAAATGTTATGATATTTGAGAGACTGTTGAGGAAATCTAAGGGATTTTGAGGAAATGAAAGGAAATTTAAGTAAAGAAAGCAATTTCTCCGCCATTTTCTCAACATGCGTGCTCATCTTTACATTCAATCAAATGGCTAAAGTAGACGTAAAACGGGCTCAAAGAAGGTAACACATCTACGCAGACGTGAGAAGTTAGCTGGCTCCCAGATCGCCGTGTGACAGGAACACTACAGTTTTCCGTTCGTCATCTTCAACCCTGTCGGAAGCTTTTCTTTGAACGAACCAGTAATACTGAATAGACGCTTGAACTTATCGAACAATTCGTACAAGTTATTCAACAGAAAGTAGGGGGAAAAAAGTCAACAAAAGCATTGTCAAGCCTATAACTTTATAACACCATGTACCCGTCTGTCATACTGTAATCATGACAACATGTACACCACAGGATGCATGGCTAACTGCCGCTGTCTGTCAATGGTTCCATGCCCGATGAAACATGACAGAGGGATCATTTTTTTAAGTCAGGCGTTGGGACTTTTTTTTTTGTTACACCCGCTAAGAACATATTTTGAGAGCCGCTGGAACCCGTTCGGTTGTTTAAACTCTATTGCATTTTAATAAAATGGAAGAGCCGCATCTCAGTTCCTTTAAATAGCCGCGGGTTGCCGACCATGCTTCAGGTGGACACGAAACAAGTGATTGCTACTCCCCGTTACTGTCGTTAGAGCGTCGGGGTTGGGTGAGCTGAAAGCGAGCACGCTGAACAGAATGCTCCCAAACGATACATTCAAAATATGGGGATGCATTTTGGCGCATTCCCTGAATTTGGGTTTCGCGTCATGCTACACTGAATTGGAGAGCAAAAGAAGACACGCTGGCTGATATTTAAGTTCCTTCTACATGGCGTTAAGAACATACCAATTCTTTTTGTTTTGTTTCAGTAGTTAGTTAAAAGTTAGATTGTTTTGAAACGTTGGATAAAAGATTGAAGATGATTCATTTGAATTAATAAATACAAAATAAAAAAAAATAAAAAAAACAATCTTAAAGTGTACAGTGCACCGTGCCAGCGCGTACCTCAACAAAGAGCACTTTCTTTTTAACATTCATTAATTCATAACATGGGTTTATTCCAAGAGTTGAAATAAACGCAAAGCTGAATGAAGAAATAAGTTGATTTGTGATACATCCGATTGGCCGCAGTTTTTTAACGTGCCATGCCGCATGCAGCTCACGGTTTGACCACTCCCGCTTTAGACGTACATATTATAAATCTGTTTTTTTTAAATGCCATATATCCCGTGATACTCAGAGTTTTGTCCCGCCGACCGGCACCCATCCATGAAATTCGTATCGCCAGCTCGCAAAGCGGTTCCAATTTTTTTTAAAAGGGGGCTGAACATTTACGATGGTAAATGAATTGGCCACTGTACCCCGCTGAAATGCGCATAATTCCTGAAGGTCTAAATAAATGAAAAGTTTGAGAAGCCCTGCTAGACACAGTTCATTAGGTACCCTCTGGAGATGCCATCGCACTCCTTGACCCATAAAATCCAACCGACGTGGCCTCAGAAATAAAACTTTACTTCCTTCAGCTCAAGTAAAAAAAAAAAAAATTCTTTTAAATCAACCGTTCAATTCAGCGATTTCTTTTATCAACTTCCTTTCCAGGCCATTGTTTATTCTGTACTTGTCATGTACATTTCCGACTTTCAGCTAAACCTTCATTTCTACAACAACCACCAGTCCAAAAATAAAATACCCATATTTACCTGACATACTCCCCCCCCTCCTCCCCCGATCACTCCTCTTGTATATTTTCCAGGACATATCTCAAACTGTCACGGCAAATAATTATGTTGCATTCATCCCATGTCATTCTCAAACAAAGGCGGTCAAAATATCTTTACAAACTCAAGTCCCCACTTCTTGGATTGAGTTCGACGTTTTTAAATATTATCTCAGAAAATGGAAGGACCAGGGGTGGAGGGTGTGGAGGGATGGGGCCTCTTCTATGTAAGAGATTGCTTTTAGATTTATGAAAGAAAGAAGTTCAATGGAGTGGTGAGGTCTTTCACCTAGGTTTCTCTCAGACTCTGGATTAAGTCTCAGACGCAGACTAAAGTCTCAAAATCTGTTTGAAGTCTCTGACTCTGAATTAAGTCGCAGACTCTGAATCAATTCTTTGACTCTGTTTTAAGTCTCAGACTCTGAATTAAGTCTCTGACTCTGAACTAAGTCTCAGACTCTAAATTAAATCTCAGAGTCTGAATTAAGTCTCAGACTCTGAATTAAGTCTCGTTTCAGACTTTGAATTAAGTCTTAAATTCAGAATCAAATTTTCTTGGTCTTTTTTAAGTGTCAGACTCTGAATTAAGTCTCAGACTCCGAATTAAGTCTCTGACTCCGTGTTCAGTGTCTGGAATTTTATGCGTGCCAGAGGGAATTTTTTGAGATTTTCATATCAGGTTTAAATCAGGTCGAACAGTTCATCTGGTTTAACAGTTAACCCTGTCTAACAGTTCACCTGGTCCTTTACTATATGAGGAACAGTGCGGCCCAGTACTCGGAACAATACGGAATTGAACCAACTTGACATCGGTACAAACGCCTCTATTTTGAATTATTTCTTGCTAGCTAACAATTGAAATTTAAACGCCGAGGAAGCGCGCATGACTGCTCATGACTTTGACTTCTAAGTCATTTGAAAGTTTTCAAAGAGTGACTGATGACGCCGTAATATAAAGTCACGGAAGCCCCACACTTCTCACTGTAGCTGATAGCATAGAGAAGTGCGGCGAGGCACTTACGTGAAATCGTCGATCAATAAAAGCATTGTCATATTGATTGGAATAAAAAAAAATTAGTTGTCTTAACGCTGTTGGCACATGCGATAAAGATCTCTTAAACAACACCAGCTAATATCTGCCGGGACTACTGTGGGTAGCGAGCCCTTTGGGACCGAAGGACCCTTACTCAGGTGTCGCCGAAGACCATCGGAAAACAAAACACATAGATATGAAGTATCAACGAAAATTATTTTAGGGTTTGTTGGGGGGGGGGGGTCTGGGGGTCACCACATTTGGGGAACTGTATTAAAGGGTCACGTCATTATAAAGGTTGAGAACCACTGGCTTAGACCATCTTCTGTTGTTATGGTGAAGACCATCGGAAAACAAAACACATAGATATGAAGTATCAACGAAAATTATTTTAGGGTTTGTTGGGGGGGGGGGGTCTGGGGGTCACCACATTTGAGGAACTGTATTAAAGGGTCACGTCATTATAAAGGTTGAGAACCACTGGCTTAGACCATCTTCTGTTGTTATGGACATTTGGATCGGCTTGTGAGAAGGGGGCTGGAAGGTGTGTGTGTGTGTTTGGGGGGGGGGTACCCGAATTATCTGATCTGGTTCTAAGTAATTATTTGGCGCGTGTCTAGCAGTGGCTCTAGGGCTCCAAACTTTCTATAGCGGGGTACCCCAGCCTAGGGCTGGGCTCACCACGCTGTACATACACATGAAAAAACATAATCAGGAACTTAAAAATTAACATACATTAATTAAGTAAAACAAAACAAATGTATATTGACTCCACCCATTCCAGAACTATTTACATGTCAAGCCATGGACGGCACCCAGCAGCATTGTTTATCGGTCAGATGGGAAAATCAGTCAGGATAGTAGAGTTTAAAGAGATGTATTTTGAGAGCAGTTTTGAAGGCTGTGATGGTCGGTATATTGTGGGTATGTGATGGAAGAGAATTCCATTCTTTGGGGGCACAGAAAGAAAACAATCACAATCGTTCACCGTATGTTTTTGTGCGAGTCTGGGGGACAGAAAGAATACGCGCGTCTGCGGAGGAGTGAAGCTGTCGAAGGGTTGAACAGAGAGAAAGAAGTTCGTTTAGATAGGAAGGGCAGGAATTTTAGAAAAAGTTGCGGCAGAGAACAGAGAGTTTGTAGTCAATCCGTGCACAGGGAGCCAATGAAGTTGTGGCAGAGAACAGAGAGTTTGTAGTCAATCCGTGCACAGGGAGCCAATGAAGTTGTGGCAGAGAACAGAGAGTTTGTAGTCAATCCGTGCTTGTACAGGGAGTCAATGAAGTTGTTGCAGAGAACAGAGAGTTTGTAGTCAATCCGTGCACAGGGAGTCAATGAAGTTGTTGCAGAGAACAGAGAGTTTGTAGTCAATCCGTGCACAGGGAGCCAATGAAGTTGTGGCAGAGATCAGAGAGTTTGTAGTCAATCCGTGCTTGTACAGGGAGCAAATGAAGTTGTGGCAGAGATCAGAGAGTTTGTAGTCAATCCGTGCACAGGGAGCCAATGAAGTTGTTGCAGAGATCAGAGAGTTTGTAGTCAATCCGTGCTTTTACAGGGAGTCAATGAAGTTTTTGCAGAGAAAAGAGAGTTTGTAGTCAATCCGTGCTTTTACAGGGAGTCAATGAAGTTGTTGCAGAGAACAGAGAGTTTGTAGTCAATCCGTGCTTTTACAGGGAGTCAATGAAGTTGTTGCAGAGAACAGAGAGTTTGTAGTCAATCCGTGCTTGTACAGGGAGCCAATGAAGTTGTGGCAGAGATCAGAGAGTTTGTAGTCAATCCGTGCTTGTACAGGGAGCCAATGAAGTGAATGAAGTAAATATCTAACGAAACTTCCTCCACGCCAACCCCCACCCCCCCCCCCAACAAAGGAAGAAAAAACAAAAAACAAACTATGCATCTGGTGATTTGAATTAAAATCTACTTTGTGTACAACCCCCACATTGCTAACTAATTAAGTGTTTTGTATGCAAGACACCGTGATGTCTGAATCATATTATTATGTACAGCATAACAAGGTGCTGAGTAATAGGGTTGTTTACGAAGGAAGAGGGGTCTAAGTGAAAGATTCTACTGTATAAAGCTCAAGGTGTAAACTGCGTACTATATCAATGTGTGCAAAACAACAAGGTTTTAACTCAGTGGTTCTCAGCCTTCCTAATGCCGCGACCCTTTAATACAGTCCTTCATGTTGTGGCGAAGCCCAAAAAAAAAAATATTTTCGTTGGTACTGCTTAACTGTACTGTATGTGTGTTTTCCGGTGGCCTTAGTTGACCCCTAAAGGGATTGAGAACCACTGTTTTAAGCGAAGGACTATTTTTACTACATAACGCGTGGCGTAGCGAACTGAAGGATACTCTTGTATGCAACTCAACAAGGGGCTAGCTGAATGATTTCCTTGTATGAACACCGTAGTTAATTCGTACAGAACACCGTCGATACATTCTTACCGAGCACCGTAGATACATTCTTACAGAACACCGAAGAAACATTCTTACAGAACACAGTAGAAACACTCTTCCATTCACGAAGTTATCAGCTGCTATGGGGTAAAAGTCTAAATTGAGATATCCATTACAGCTGTAGCGGAATCCAATCACCGTGACCGACATTGCCACGTTAAAAAGAGAGTGGTTTTGTTTATTGGGCTGGGCGTATCATCTCTTAAGCCAATCGCGCGCACGAAACTAAATGGCCGGTGCTGATCTCAGAACGAGAGTGTCCTGTCACAAAATCGAGAAATGATTTCCCTGTCGAGACACACATAAATCAAATAGAATATTCATAAATTGATATTGATTCTCCCCCCCCCCCTTTCCTTCCGCTCCCTACCTCCACCTCTCTCTTTCGACTTGAGAGAGTGTGGACCAACTAAATCTACCCCGGTTTCATCCCAGTTGACTTAGTTACGCAGTTTATAAGGTGCTCACAATATCTACCCCCCCCCCACTTCCCCTGCTAAATTTTCTCAGCATAATCATTTCCCCGAATCTTATACCACTTCGGCAAGGCTTTTCAGCAAATAAAATTGACGAATTTCTTTCACCCCTCTTGCGAAACTGAAAATTCCCCCGCAAAACTCACGTCTAATCAACTCCAATATTTTTCCCCAGATCGGCGGACCTAAGCTTCACTAGATTGGTCGTAAATAAACTATCTTCCGGGACCGCTGAACATCAAATTGCGCGCAAGAAATTTATTTCCAGTCAAATTGGTAGAAACCCAGGGGTTTTCCCCCATCCCCTGTCTTGACAGACGAGAATTTAATAGTGTTACATGAGTCGGAAAATCTAAGTCCGGATCTGGAGGCCACGTTATTGATTTACTGTGGCTTCTCCTCTTGAGGTGGCTTGGTGTTCAACGGTCGGTTTTTAGGTACGTGTTACCGTCCTCCACTAGTCTGTGAATCACCCTTTGACTGGGGGTTGTTACATTGTGTGTGTGGGGAGAGAGTTGTGGGGGACCTCCGAAGGATATTGAAAGCTTAATGAATTAGATCAGGAGTCTCCAAACTACGGCCCGCGGGCCGGCATGCGGCCCGCGAGACCCTCCCATCCGGCCCGTGGAGACTTTTTGTCTACGGAAAAACCCCCTGAAATGTACGTGTATCCTGCCAAGGTCAGCCGCCGTTAATGTGGACGTTATGTTTTTACCGAAGTAAAATAGAGGTAAGCAGTAAAAATATCACGCAACGTTGTGTAGGAAATATCGTCATAATGTTGCTATTCTTTTCACAAATGAACTAGCTAGATATCGCCTCAATAGTCCTCAGTAGTAGCAGCATTACAGTAATATTTTTCTCAATAGTATCTTCAATGTGCCAGTTCAGTGGTTCTATTCTTTTTTTCCGATTGTTTGTTCACTGTGGAGGAAATGCTGCACCCGGGGGGAACCAGGAAACTGGTACCAATTGGTATATAGAAAAAGTGCCCCCGGGGCGGATCAGTAAAAAAAGACGACCCCCCCCCCCTCGTCTTTTTGAAGTATATGTGATTTGATATTTTAATTCACTATTAAGATCCTATCTAAAGAAGATTTTGGCGTCCGCTGCGACTGCCCTATTTGCCCCATTCTCATCGTTCTGCCCGAGGGCAACACGGCACCCAGAGTGACGCATATTCCGGTACATTTAACTTAAGTATAAGAAATTTTAAAACAAACTTTCGGGTCTTTTGCAGCTATAATTGCGACGAAATAAGTTCACATAATCAAGTTTTTTTAGCGATATTTTGTGCAAGATACTTTCAGTTTCACTTTTTCTTCATGTTGAATTCACTTTATTTCAGTGCCCAGCGATGGCCGAGAAGAGGAGAAGAAAATTAGAAGATGAGTGTCGGCAATTTCAAGAAGAATGATGTTTGAAATACTTATTCATCAAGTCCGGTGAGAAAGCATGGTGTGTGATTTACAACAAACCTTGGTTGTGATAAAAGAATACAACCTGCACCGTCATCATCAAAGCAAACATCAGGAGAAATATGCACAGTTGGAGGGTAAAGTCCGTGCCGAAAAAATTGTCTAGATTACAAAATCAACTCACATCTCTGAGATCATTGTTCAGTAACTCCTCAAATGAAAATTAATCCTTAATTAAGGGCAGTTATAAAGCTGCCTACATCCGGGCTAAAATGGGCAAACCTTTTACAGATGGTGAAGTAGAGAAGGAATATTTGTTGGTGGTGGCTGAGGAACTTTGCCCAGAAAAGTCGAAACAATTTGAAAATGTAGCTTTGTGAGTAAATACCATTGCCCGCCATGTTGCAGACATGGGTGAAAACATTGTGACTCAAATAGCGAAAAATGCAAGCAAGTTTCGCAAATTTTTAATTGCAATGGATGAATCGCTGGACAGCTGTTCCATCTATCAACTGCTTGTGTTCATTAGAGGTGTGGATGAAGACATGAACATAACACAAGAGCTGGCTTCCCTACATGGCATGTACGACACTGTTACCGGAGAGGACATATTCAATAAGTTGAAAAAAACATTTGCTGATTATAACTTGGACTGGAAAAACCTCAGTTGCCTGACTGTTGATGGAGGAAATAACGTGAGTGGTATAAAGAAATGATTGGTTGGACAGTGAAGCAAATGTGTAATGAGGAAAAAATTCTGCAACCAATGTTCCTGCACTGTATTATTCAACAAAAAGCTTTGTGTGCTAAATATGTGGACATTAGCAGTGTACTGAATCTTGTGGTGAAGATGGTGAATATAATAAGGTCACATGGACTCAACCATAGTCAGTTCAGAGACATATTGAAAGATACAGACACAGAATCGCAAGATGTACCATATTACACAGCAATAAGATGGCCAAGTTGTGAGAAAGTTCTGAGTATTGTATTTAAGTTAAGAAAGGAAATACGTGACTTCCTGGAAAGTAAAGGTAAGACATAGCCATTAGTTTCTGATGAAGAGTTGGTATGGAAATTGGTCTTTGCTGCAGACATAACTAGTCATTTCAATTTTATGAACCAAAAACTACAAGGAGAGGAAAATCTAGTTTCTGATCTATACACCCACCTAAAGGCCTTCAGATCCAAACTCGTCTTGTTTTTTGGAACAAGTACAGGCCAACAACTTGACAAACTTTCAGCAGTGGACGGTCTTAGTGGCTGAAGCAACAGCAGAGTTCCCCACGTCATTTGCATGCGAGATCATCAAACGCCACCCAGCTTCAGTTTCAGCAGCGGTTTTCTGACTTGGATTCAAAGACAGAAGAAGTGAGACTGTTTTTAAACCAATTTGAAGCAGATGTGGTCAGTTGCCCAGATGAACTGCACCTGGAGGTCATTGAGTTTCAAGCAAATGACCTCTTGATGAACACATTTACAAAGAAGGACCGGTGGCTTTTTACCAGTTTTTGCCCAAGGAAGACTTTCCTAATGTCAAAACTTTTGCATCAATGTACCTTTCATTCTCTGGAACAACATACCTGTGTGAACAAACATTTTCAAGAATGGAATACGTGAAGAACAATTTGAGAACCATCTTGTCCGATTATAATCTCAGGGCACTGTTGATGTTACGGGCATCAAAACTAAAGCCAGAAATGTCTGCTATTTTGGCACCAAGGAAACAACTTCACCCTTCCCACTAAAACAGGTGTTCGTGTGTCGTGTATCACTGTGTTATTAAATAATCACATGAATAAAATAATCTTAAATCAATAAAGAAAAACAATATCCATATTTTGATTCTTTTTTTTTGTTTGGACCTCGAGTGTGTAGTCGGCCCCCGAACTGATGTTTGAGAATTAATGTGGCACCCGGGCTGAACAATTTGGAGACCCCTGTATTTACATAATTCAAAGGTAATAAAAGGGGAAGAGAGACAGCATTCAGGTTAGGTTAAAAATAAGATGATAGAAATTATGGGGAAAACCCGAACCAAGGACATCACAAAAGTTATACTTGATCACATTTCCTTGGCTGTCCTGTCGGACAATGCACTGCAGCTATCTGTTAATTTTCATTTTTTATTGTTTCTACGGTGGTTTGTTCGCCCGAAGCAGGCCTCTTGCGAACACGCTCATTGTTTCGTTGCGCCCCCCCCCTTTTTCAGGTTTTCCCCATATTTCAGGTTTCCCTTTTTCAGGTTTCGCTTATTTTCTGAATGAGATAGGCTTTCCCCTCTCCCACCTCCCCCTTTTTTTTTTCGTTTTAAGGGCTAGAGAAAACACAAACATATATTTTTTAATATTGTCATACAAAGAATTTTTTTCTTTTTTCGTTCTACACAGAAGAACAAAAGTGTTTAAAAATATGAATTCATTGTAATATATACTTATATATATATATATTATAAAGAATTCATATTTTTTAAATTTAAATTTAAAATAGTGTATAATATATATACACACATTCGAAAGCATTTGTTTTCATCGATACAGAGTCTTTGTGCCAAGTTTCAGCTTGATCGGTTGACAGGAAGTGGGTCAGTTAGTCGTTCGAAGGTCTTTCCAGCCAGACAGCCACGAACAAAAAAAAAATTGCGAAGTTAATATAAAGGATTTTAAGACAGAGCGTATTTTACTTTAAATATACATTAAAATGAACATGTTATCACGCTGGATACAATAAGTCAGTATGAACATAATAAATCTAAACAAACTAATCGCCACAATGAACCACCCACCCCACCCCCTTCCTTCCCAGGTATACTCTCCTACCTGGCCCTAATATAATCTCTAACATCAAACGTTGCGATTGGTAAATTTAATTACACGCAGTTTCCCCTGACCATAGAGGCATAAATGGTCATTTTACAATCTGAGAACTTTGTCATCGTCAAGTTCAATAGAACTTTCTTGACACAGAGCCATCCCATTCCGAAATAGTGATGTAGTATTTTTGGGTTGGGCCAACGTCCCACTGTCCCATGTGTTGTCTGTGGGCTTTTTCGCTCGATGCAAACAAACAAATCAATGGGCTAAGTCTGTTCCTTTCCGATGTAACAGTTCAGTACCCGAGATCATACGATCAAAAAAAAAAAAAATGATGAATCTAGCGCCAGGCCGACCTGGACATCGTTCCTCAAAACTCCGCATTCGTCCGTCTGGGCGTCGCTGTGTGTGAAAGGTTAGTGTTTTGTGGGTCTCATTTGCCTGGGCGTTTGCTCTGTGAACTGTAGGTGTTTTGTGGGTCTCATTTGCCTGGGCGTTTGCTCTGTGAACTGTAGGTGTTTTGTGGGTCTCATTTGCCTGGGCGTTTGCTCTGTGAACTGTAGGTGTTTTGTGGGTCTCATTTGCCTGGGCGTTTGCTCTGTGAACTGTAGGTGTTTTGTGGGTCTCATTTGCCTGGGCGTTTGCTCTGTGAACTGTAGGTGTTTTGTGGGTCTCATTTGCCTGGGCGTTTGCTCTGTGAACTGTAGGTGTTTTGTGGGTCTCATTTGCCTGGGCGTTTGCTCTGTGAACTGTAGGTGTTTTGTGGGTCTCATTTGCCTGGGCGTTGCTCTGTGAACTGTAGGTGATTTGTAGGTCTCATTTGCCTGGGCGTTGCTCTGTGAACTGTAGGTGTTTTGTGGGTCTCATTTGCCTGGGCGTTGCTCTGTGAACTGTAGGTGTTTTGTGGGTCTCATTTGCCTGGGCGATGCTCTCTGAACTGTAGTTTTGTGTGGGTCTTATTTGACTCATGTCTACATCCCCTAGCCTAAACAAGTGGTCGTCAAACGATGACCCGCGGACATGATGCGACACGTGACTTGGGTTCAGCAGCTTCTTAAAATTAAATTAATACCCTTTTTAAAAAAAAAAATACAAATAAAGCTTCAACACAAAAATCAAAATGTATGTTAAAACAGTATTTATATCATTATCCTTCCAGAAGAATCAAATATATAAAATTTCTTCTTTTAATTCTAATATTTCTCCAATGGGTAATTGTTATAAGTTAGTATAAACAAAATACGTCACAACTAAATCTGAGAAATGTGGAATTTTATGATTAAGACATTCAGGTAAAGTTGTAGGGCTACAGGGCTTGTAACTGTTTGGTATTGTAACGGTTTGGGATGGTAACGGTTTGGGATGGTAACGGTTTGGGATGTATCTGGTTGGCTTTTCGGCAACCATATAAATGAACTTAAAAAAAAAAAAAATTTGTAAATTACATTTAGGGAAAAATTATGGTTTTACGGAAAGAAAACTATGTTATATACTGCTCGGAAAATTTCTGAAAGCCAAATGGAAAAGTTTAATACCAATCTGGTAACATTGACATAGGTCTTCGTGCTGATTGAAGTCGAGCTATTTCATTTCGGGCCCTAAGTGCCAGAAAAAGTGATTTATTCAAGAGTATTGGTAGCGTCGACGAAAACAGTGGATTGTTGAGTGGTGGATATAGCGGTGGATGGAGCGGTGGATGGAGCGGTGGATGGAGCGGTGGATGGAGCGGTGGATGGAGCGGTGGATATAGCGGTGGATATAGCGATGGATGTAGGGTGTGTATAGTGGTGGATATAGTTGTGGATATATTGGCGGATTAAATTGTGGATATTTTGGCGGATACAGTGATATATATAGTGGCGGATATAAGGGTGTATAGTGGTGGATATATTGGTCAAAATAGTGATAAATATAGTATTGGATATAGTGATGGATATAGTGGTGAATATAGTGATGGATATATTGGTGGATATAGTGATGGATATAGTGGTGGATACAGGGGTCGAGACATTGGTTAATATGGGGTGGATATAGTGGTGGATATAGTGGTGAATATAGTGGTGAATATAGTGGTGTATATAGTGGTGAATATAGTGGTGAATATTGTGGTGAATATAGTGTTGAATATAGTGGTGTATATAGTGGTGTATATAGTGGTGAATATATCGGTGAATATAGTGGTGTATACAATGGCGGGTATAGTGATGGACGGAGAGGTGGATACAGTGGTGGATATGGTGGAAATAGTGGTGGAAATAGGAGCCCAACCTAGAGACGAAGCCAAACAGTTTGAATGTCCCCCCCCCCCCCGTTGCTCTTGTCGAGTCAACAAACTGAGAATTATATCAGTTCTCTCTTTTCTCTTCCCGGAGTCTGTGACGGAGAGGTGGATACAGTGGTGGATATGGTGGAAATAGTGGTGGAAATAGGAGCCCAACCTAGAGACGAAGCCAAACAGTTTGAATGTCCCCCCCCACCCCGTTGCTCTTGTCGAGTCAACAAACTGAGAATTATATCAGTTCTCTCTTTTCTCTTCCCGGAGTCTGTGGTGATTTTGATGTGACAGAAGATTACTTGTCGGCTCATCGTAGAGTGATCGTCCTTCAAATACTTTTCACATGCGAAGATTACCAAGGCTTCGACGTGTGAGCTGCTGTATCTTGTCTTAAAGTGAGGGAGAGTGGCTCGATTCGTCCGCCTCACTCTCTCGTCCGTGCCTATTTGTTCCCAAGACGACTGTAAACAGACACGGGCGAAGTAGATGACCAGCAGTGTTCCTTGTGTCTCACTGTGCTATTTAAGCGTTCCGCGTCGCTGGAGTTGTTGGAATTTGCACTGTGTCGATTGCATACCGCCCACGGGACTCCATGTCGGGGTTTGAGTTCAGCGTTTTCCTTCTCTTAGATGTGTCGGCATCCAAAGTTAACAAGTCCCATCCAAGGGGATGTTTGTGTTTGTTTAAGGGATTGAACTCCATTCCACAATCTTGGACTGGACCCGGTTTAGAACGCTCGGCCAATCAGCACCCATAGTAAGCATGGATCAACAACTGGAAGGAACTGTTCCCAGAAGCAGAGAATAACTTGCTCAGTACAATTTTGAGGGGATAGAAATAAAGTGTTTCACCACATATTCGTATGAAAGTTACGTCTTTCGAAAGCGAAGATGACCAATGCGATATTCGAGTTCAGTTGTAGGCTTGACTCGCGCTGTGTTTGTTAAAAGTGAGGTAGACTGCGCATTTCGCCAGCTTCACTCTCTTGCCCTTTCCTTATTGTGACCCAGGCGACCGGGGGAGGGGTGTTAGGATGAAGTGGATGAGCAGCAGTGTGTCTTGTGTGTCTCACTGTGCTCTTTACGCATTCCATGCCACAGGAGGTGCCGGAAATGTCATTGTGTCAGTGTCATTCCGCGCCATGGACCACTTTCTCCGGGTTTGAATTCAGAGAGTATCTTTGCTTAGGTGGGGTTGCCATCCAATGCCATCGAGTTCCATCCACCCGGGTTGCTGGCCTTGCTATTTGCTTATGTGGGTTTTTGCTGGGGATCGAACTCCAATCCATAATTTTGAAACTCTTTTGACCGCGCTGCCTGCAACCCAGCCACAACAGATGAAAACGTGCGGAAAATGCAGATGATTACGATGGTTAGGCACATTTATCAGGCGGTTCAAATTGTTGGGTGGTTCCAAGAATATGGCCATGCACTGTAAAATCTATCAACAGGCATGGTGGGTACACGATCTGTTTGTGGGTGATAGAAGCTGTGGTGTTGAAAAGAGAACTTTATTCCATCCCTTGGTTTAGTCATCGGCAGTTTCGCTTATTTCCCACCACAGTTCTGTCATGTGGCTCTGTTGTGTGACGCACTTCTTTCAGGTGGCTCTGTTGTGTGATGCACTTCTGTCAAGTGGCTCTGTTGTGTGATGCACTTCTGTCAGGTGGCTCTATTGTGTGATGACTTATTTCAGGTGGCTCTGTTGAGTGATGCACTTCTGTCAGGTGGCTCTGTTTTGTGATATACTTCTGCTAGGTGGTTGAATTGTGTTTGACACACTCCTGTCAGATGGCTCAGTTGTGTGAAATACTTCTGTCAGGTGGCTCATTTTTTTAGAAGGTTCTGTCGATTTTAATTTGAAACTGAGGTAATAGCATGTAATTTTTTAAATAAAATTTTTACTACAGATTTCATAAAACAATATAGGGATTAAATCTCACATTGCAAGGCGAAGTCAAGGTTGTCTCCGAAATATACAATAATGTGAAGGCATTTAAAAAACAACTAATTCTTTTCGTGTCCCATTTGATGAAGGCATGCCTCACTTAAATGCTTTGCTGTTAAAAATTTGCGCAAGGAACAACAAGCCAATTATAACACAATTTGTCTAGGTTGAGACGTCAGTTTGTAGAGAGCTGTCTAGGTTGAGACGTCAGTTTGTACTCGGGAAGCTGTCTGGGTTGAGACGTCCGTTTGTACTCGGAGAGCTGTCTCGGTTGAGACGTCAGTTTGAGGTCCATTTATCCGATCTGCTTGCTACTAAAATAAGAATAAGGTTTTGTTGTTGATGAGTTGTAAGCTTCACGGGACGGGAGGTGACAGATGTGCCATCCAAAGATATGTTAAAGGGCATACCAAAAGAAAAAAAAAAGAATACTAAACCAAAAATTCTGTTGCTTTTTTTCAAAGGAAAGATGAGGAAATATGATGACACTGATTTCACGAAATAAAATTCCTATAACTGCGCTAAAGAAGATTCTTTAAAAAAATATCGCGAATGCGATTGGTGATTTTTTTCAGAAATGATGAAATAAAATCTGCTGTGTAAAAGTGGGTAGGTCATAATAATATTAATATAGTTCAGGGGCGTGAAAAAAATTCGCGGTTGCGAGTTGCGAGCCTTGAGGTGGGTTGGGGGGGGGGGCACTCATTGTGATTCTTAAGTGTGTTACTTGTATGCATGTTTTGTCAAAATTTCAGCTCCCACCCCCAACCCCTTACCGCTCCATATTACATTTTAGGAAGGATTTTGCAAAAAAACAAAACAAACAACCTTTGTTGTTAAGGGTTGTTTAGTTTTATATCATTTAGCCTGGGTACGACGTCTTGAGCCAAGATGATGAGCCTGACGTCTTGAGCCAAGATGATGAGCCTGACGTCTTGAGCCAAGATGATGAGCCTGACGTCTTGAGCCAAGATGATGAGCCTGACGTCTTGAGCCAAGATGATGAGCCTGACGTCTTGAGCCAAGATGATGAGCCTGACGTCTTGAGCCAAGATGATGAGCCTGACGTCTTGAGCCAAGATGATGAGCCTGACGTCTTGAGCCAAGATNCGGTTTGGGAACCCCCGTTCCAAATAGTCTACACAAAATCAGTCGACGGCACATATTTTGGAAAATCCTGGTCATTTATCATGGTCACCACCCCCCTCCCCCCCAGGTGGTTTCTTTTGCTTCCTGTCTGAACGTCCGTTCGGCCCTAGGCAAATATAACGAGATGACCCTCTCCTACGCCCCCCCCCCCGCACCCGGGGTGGTGAGGGAGGGGGCTGGGGGATAATTTTGTTTGTATTTTTTCCATCTTAAAAATTAAGATAATGTTAAATAAGTCTCACACGAAGTTTCTTCCCGCGTCCCCCAACAAGCCTCTTTTAAAAGATTCAGCCAGTATGTTCAGCCCTGAAGGGAAATAAAATAGCTTCTGATCTCTTCGGTCTATTAAACAATCAAATCGATTTTTTTTTGTTGGGGGGGGGGTGTTTGGAGGTGGAGGGGGGCGGGCGGGGGGAAATTTGTATAATAAAATTGTTTATCTTAATAATAATAATAATAATAAAGTTCATTTCAAAAACACGCTTCATCCACAAATATGTTTAGGGCTTTAATATTAATTTGGGATTATCATTCTTTGTGTAAATTCAATTGTTTTCTCAACTTATTAACTTATTACTTTTTTAAATCTATTTAAACCATTTTTTTGGGCATCAAAACGTGCCCCCCCCCCCCCACCCCAGTTTCAATGTCTAATCACAATAAGACTGTCTCGACAGATCTTCACGACATGGATTCCTTCATCAACCTCAGGACTTTGGCGGTTCTTGGCGTCTTCTTGGGCTGGACAGCCACGTCATTCCTGTGTCATGAGTTGGGGAAGATGTTCCTGGCTCTGTCAGAGGAGAACATCTCGTCCACAGGTTACAAGGGTGGACCTATGTCACGGTTTTTGTTGGCCCTGCTCCTGACTGCTGTACAGGTAAAGATGCATAAACATGCCAAGTGATGAAGGAATAATAATAATAATAATAAAGTTCATTTCAAAAACACGCTTCATCCCCAAAGGCTCGAAGCGCGGTACAAAGTCAAAAAAAAAAAAAAAATCTATAGTTTACCACATTTAAAACAAACGCAACACGACAAAAACTAAGTACAAGCATACAATGGCAAAGTCTTTCTAGCCATTTCAACCATAAGCAACACAGCCATTATGCATTAACTGGAAAATAATGTTGACAATCATCCCAGAAGGTGTTTGCGAAATAGATGTGTCTTTAAATCGGTTTTAAAGGACTCCAGTGTCTGGTTGTTTCTGAGATCGACAGGAAGGGCGTTCCAAATTAGTGGACCAGCAAATGCGAAAGGGCGCTTTCCGTAAGTCTCAAGGCAAACACGTGGTGTCGAGAGTTTGCCACTATCGGATGAGCGGAGCTCTCTAGTGGGTACATAAGGCGTCAGCAGCTCTTTCAGATAGGACGGCGCCAGGTCATGTAAGCAGCGGTAGCACAAAGTTGCGATTTTGTACTCCATGCGAGCACGCACTGGCAGCCAGTGCAGCTCTCTCAGAAGTGTTTTTGCATGGTCAAACTTGCGTTTGCGGAGAACAATGCGAGCCGCATTATTCTGTGCTATTTGAATTTTATCCAGGAGCGTAGCTGGAAGACCCACCATAAGAGCATTGCAATAGTCCATGCGTGATAGCACAAATGCAGACATCAGCCTCTTTGTTGCATCAATTGTTAGGAAGGGCCTGATGTGACTAATCCTGCGCAGCTCTAGAAAAATCGCCTTGCATAGCATGTTAATATGACTTTCAAAAGTTAGTCTTCCATCTAGGTAGACACCCAGGTACCGCACTGTTTGAGCTAACTCAATACGCACACCTGAGAGAGTAATGGATGTAGTGTTATTTGCAGATTTTTGCTTCTGAGCGGTCGCGATGGGGAGCAGCTCAGTCTTATCATCATTTAATTTGAGCTTGTTTATCGTCATCCAGTGCTTAACCGACTCCATTGTCTTCTGTGTCATACTGAGCAGCTGAGGGAACTGAGAAGGGATCACGGATTGATGAAGTTGTGTATCGTCCGCGTACATGTGATACAACATGTCAAACTGCCTGATCTCTGCGCCCAGTGGCTGAATGTACATCGTGAAAAGCACTGGGCCTAGGACCGAGCCCTGGGGTACTCCGAATTCGATATTAGATTTCTTCGAAGTCAAGCCGTTTGAAATAACTGACTGCACCCGATTAGTCAGATACGATCGGAACCAACACAGGACGGTATCAGTGAGACCGAACGTTTGTTGCAGACGCTGGAGCAATATGCCGTGGTCGAGCGTATCGAAAGCTGCCGATAAATCGAGTAAAGACAAAATCGATACCTTGCCCTCATCACAAGACGACAGAAGGTCGTTTACGACGCGCAACAGGGCTGTCTCAGTAGAGTGATGCACCCTGTATGCTGACTGGAATGGTTCAAACAAGTTAAACTGAGTGAGGTGATCCTGGAGTTGGCGGAGAACGACTTTTTCTAAGATTTTAGAAATAAATGGTAGATTTGAGATGGGGCGATAATTTTCCAACACATTTGGATCAAGATTTGATTTCTTTAATAGTGGAGTAACGATTGCCTCTTTAAAAGATGATGGAACAATACCAGTAGTTAAGGACTGATTTATAATATAAGTGATGATGGGGACTATTTCATCCAGACATTCATACAAGAGCCCTGCTGGAAGAGGGTCAAGCGAACATGACTTTCTTGGGGTATCAGCGAGGATTTTCCTCACATTTGATTCACTGACCTCAACAAATTCAGCCATAGAAGAACCGTTGAATATTGAGAATTCTGGAGCAATATCGATGCAACTGTCAAGTTTCGCTCTGATCCTCTTAACTTTTGTAATAAAGTAGTCATTTAGAGCGTCTGGCAGCTCTTCTACAGCAATGTTATTTGGCAGAGATGTAGCCTTGTTTTTACCGGTCAGCTGACCTACAATGCGAAATAAGTCCTTGCTTGAGCCGCTGCCTGTAATCTGATGACTAACATACTCAGTCCTAGCTGCAAGGACCAACCTCTTGGTTCCTTCCCTGTGGTCAACAAAGATTTGTCGGTGCACAGTCAAGCCCGACTTCCGCCATTGGCGTTCTGCACGTCGCTGCTTCTGCTTCGCTTCCTTAATTTCGGGCGTGAGCCAAGGGGCGGAAGGGCGGTCCGTAACTCGCCGTGTGGACAGTGGTGCATGTTTGTCTAAAATGACTCTGAGGCGACTGTTGTAGTCTTTAGCAGGGTCATCTACACCGCACTCAAGGGCTGCGACGTCACTTCTAAAGGCCGCTAGATCTATCTGTCGGAGGTTACGGGATGTTACTGATCGCAGAAGGCGTTCTGGCTTCCTCAAGTCAAAGTCGAAGGCGACCGGGAAGTGATCAGAAATAAGTTTGTCCTCAATAATGAGGTTTTGGATCATAGCTGCCCGGTCCTCTCTGACAACTAGCCAATCTAGGATGTGACCTCGCTTCTGCGTCGGGACACTGACAAGCTGAGTCATTCCGTGTGTGTCAAGAGCTGATTTTAGGGTCTTCACGTAGCTGTCGGTGGTGGAGTCGAAATGGCAGTTTATGTCGCCGATTATGATGACATTGTTGTTGCTGGTGGCATACATGTCAAGGAGCTGTATAAACTCCACAGTAAACTGACAGATCTTCAACTTATTTTGCTTATTTGGATGTGGCCTGTATATGCAGAGAAATGTCATCACTTGTTCACCATAATCAAGTTGCATTTTGCACATTTCAAATGAAACAAACTCGTCCGATTTTGAGAAGGCCACACTGTTTTTAAGGGAGTTCCTGTAAAGGACGGCAATACCACCACCACTGCTCGACTGCCGTGGGCAAGAGTGAAGGACGTAGTCCGGAGGTGTAATTTCTTGAAGCTTCACCTCATCTCCGACACGTTTAAACCACGTCTCGGTAATGAACACAAGGTCGGCCCTGCTCTCCACGACAAGATCACACACCTCGGCCGTCTTATTCCTGCAGGACTGGGAGTTAAAATATAGTACTCCGAAATGCCGTGATTGCGGCTTCACAGCAGGCTGGCGGTCAACGACAATTAAATTTGATCTCGTCACGACGGGCGATGTGAAATCATGAGCCACCGGCCGTGCTCTTAGTATTGACAGATAGGGAATGGTCGTGATGGAGGACACAGTATGTGGCTGTTTTCCGTCGTTACTGACAGCCTTGTTTAAAAGCTTTACATGACGATCTACACAGACGATAGTGTTGACATTGCTTTCGCCATGGTAGTACTTCAGTGGACGCTGTTTCCGACGACCTGCTCGATAAAAACGCTTCTTCTTTCGTCGTGCGCCAACTTTCCGCCCACCACTATTATGGATACTCTTACGGGGCAGGCCTTGACCAATGGATAGTTCTTTCAGTCGATACACCAAATTAGCAGACAAGAGTATGCGTTTGACATTAATTGACAGTAATCGATCGCGTGAGTACATCAGCCGGGGTGTGTCGCCAAGCGTATCATTAGCATTCATGAGCAATGATTTTGATGACAGCTAAGATGGCCGACTACGCAAGGAAAACAGGAACACATATAAAACTAAAATATGATCCAGAGCTTGATTCTATACATGCCTGTAAGGCGTAGTCTCAAGCTCAAGACAACTTTGACTTCCCTGAAATTGAATTTTGTAATTATGATAATCATTTCACAGTATCTTCTTGATTTGTTTACAATTTCTGTATTCAAAACTTTGAAAGGCCGCCATCTTGTTGCTAGCCGGAAGTTATATCCTAACTGAATCGTCCACTGAACTCAGCTGCTCTAGAAAAAAAAAACCCACTACATTTTAGAAGGAAAAGAAAAAGAAAAAAACAACTTCATACACTATACAAGAAAGAAAACATCTGACGGTCTTTAAGAGATTGAAGTTTCCAATAGAATTAGGTTGTGAATTTAGCAATATGGTTTAAATCTTGGTTTTAGATTCTGGAAAAAAATAGAGGTGAACCCACTGCAGTGTCCACCCCCCTTCCCCATTTTTCTAGATATTTAGTTTTATAAAAGAACAATTGTAATACTATGGCCATTAGTAAAGGGATTAGTACAAGTTACTGTCAGGGTCTAAAGCAAGCAAGCACAACTCAAAATGTAAGGAGAGCCGTAATGCTATTGAAAAACGTATGCGGCCTAAAGAAAATTAAACAGAGGGGGGGGGGGGAAAGGTATTAAGTAAATAATAATAACAATTAATTTTTCGAACTCAACCACCTCAAATGCCTTTTCTTAATTTATTGCCCCTCCCCCTTCCCCCCATGCCTGTTCCTAATTTACCGCCCTCAAGCCCACGCACATGCCTGGGCCTAATGTTCCGCCCTCCGCCCCCTCACATGCCTGGGCCTAATGTACCGCCCTCAAGCCCACGCACATGCCTGGGCCTAATGTACCGCCCTCAAGCCCCCTCACATGCCTGGGCCTAATGTACCGCCCTCAAGCCCCCTCACATGCCTGGGCCTAATGTACCGCCCTCAAGCCCCCTCACATGCCTGGGCCTAATGTACCGCCCTCAAGCCCACGCACATGCCTGGGCCTAATGTACCGCCCTCAAGCCCCCTCACATGCCTGGGCCTAATGTACCGCCCTCAAGCCCACGCACATGCCTGGGCCTAATGTACCGCCCTCAAGCCCACGCACATGCCTGGGCCTAATGTTTCGCCTACAACTTCCTATGAAACACAAATAGAATGCTCTAGCAAATCTTCTCATGACTTTCAAAAAGACTACCGATTACTAAGTTGTTGAAATGAGTAAACATGAGTAGGGTTCAACTTGAACTAAAAAAGGAAAGCAACGAAACAACGAACGTGTCGGCAGGAAGCCTTCGTCAGCGAACGAAACAACAGGACAAAAACAAAATAAAATTGAAATTGAAAAAAATAGCCCTTAGCTTAGAAGTAGTATCCAAAAGGACAGCAAAAGAAATCTTGTTGTTCTAAGTTGTTGTTAGTGTAAGCCTTTTTTGGACTAAAATGATAAGACAGTTTTAGAAAGTAGATTTAAGTAAGAGGTATAATTAATTAAATTGTCTTTCCATCCCAAAAATTCACAACAAACAAATATATATTTTACTTATGGGAACTTGCCTGTTAGCCAGTGGTGTACCCGGGGGGTGGGGGGTGGGGGGTCAGTTCCTTAAATTGTGCCCCCACACCCATATATAGAGTTGACATTAACATAAACTAACGTACCGCAAGGGGCGGTGGCCTCCTTCACCACCCCCCCCCCCAATCATCACAACGTGTACTAATTTCAAACCTTACCATTGTGGCAAACCTGCTGCCTACCACGAGGTAATTCAGTAAAATGGGGCTGTCATCACTAAGGACACGCCAATGACGCAAACAGAATGAAATGAAGTACTCAATTTCCATCCACATAATTAAAAAAAAAAAGTATTGCCTATTCTCAGTTATGTAACAACATCTAAAGAATAAATAATGCACTGCTAATTAACATAAGGACATATCCATCGATCTCGGCATCTGCGTCGCTTACTTTCCAGCAAGGGCCGTTTGAGCTTATCTTAAAACCAATGCAACACAAAACCAGGAGAGGTGAAGTGCTTAATATTGACGGGGGTTGATGTTCATTGACACTATAGACAGATCACAGTATAGACAGATCACAGTATAGACAGATCACAGTAAAGACAGATCACAGTATAGACAGATCACAGTATAGAAATATCACAGTATAGACAGATCACAGTATAGACAGATCACAGTTAGACAGATCACAGTATAGACAGATTTCCATTCAGATTACAGCAAATCATTTTTGGAGATGAAGGCGAAACTAATTTAAAAGTACACATTCAATTTTCGCCTTCGGCCGAGTCGCATCATTTTCTTACAATTCAGGCAACGTCTGCATCAGATTGTAAGAAAAGTTTGGGCGGCTTAAAAAAAATAAAAAATAATTAGATTCCAAAACTCGCTAATCAGCATTTTACCACTAACCTCTGTGATCTTTTCCTAAGCTAGCAATAGCGTAGTCCTTCACCCGCACCGACCACCGCTTAAAAAAAAAAACAACTCCCAAACCATTGCTACTAATATTTTCGAATCAATATCTGCCGGTTACTTCGTCTAAGAAATCGATCTATCGATTTTCAGCAATGCAATTTTTAATCTGGTGTAATTTATGAAATCTCGAAAAAATAATAAAAATCGCAAATATTTATGGTGCAGCGTAGTCGCAAATGAAAGATTCTCATGTTATTACAAACTGGCGGTTTAGTTCCCTAGCACTTATGACTGAATAATTAGAGGAGAATCTTGAATATTTTACCCACTAAGCTCACAGATCGATGAACGCGTATCCAGTGCCGGCGCTAGGGGGTGGCGAAGTGGGCATCCGCCCAAGGCGTTGTTGTAGTATATTTATAATATAGCTAAGCCTACTAATAGTTCCTAATCAAGTTAACACAATATTCGGAGTTATTAGACAGTCCAATGGTCTGAAGGTCATACTGGCTCCATTACTATCCCTTCGAGATGAATCTCGGGAAGACCTTGATAACCTTGATACTGGTAACAATGGAAGCCGCGATGAGTAATTTGGGCCGGGGCAATTAACTGTTATAGGAACAAAAAAGAGGAAATTTTGGAAACTAAGCGAGTGAACAAATATCCGTTATGACGCGTCCCATTATGAACAGCAAGGCCCCAGTTCGACTGTAAACGTTGTCTTAACATCTCCATCGAAGGAATATGTATAACGTCAACGACCCCCTCGAAATTCAGTTCACCCAAGGCCCCACACCCTCCTAGCGCCGGCCCTGCCGTATCTGACACAGATACCGAACTGCTGGAAGACCAGCCAACAGATCTGACACACACTGATCCAGGTTCATGTTCCGATCGAACTGGAGCAGTCGCCTTAAAGCTGATGCGTCTTTAAAATTAAAAAAAAAAATGGAACTATGGTAATAGGTTCATCAATTTTAAATCAATATCCTACAGAAGGAGAAGTTTTCGTTATTTTGTTGTGTTCTTTATTTCTGGTTACACAGATCTAGAGCTGTCATTGAGATGTTTCACCTTGGCCTGGTTCATTGCACTATTGGAGTTTCCTCTATTTTTTACACCGCAAAAAAAAAAAAACCCCACAAAAACAAACGCGAAGGCAAATACAAATTCAAGTGCAGGCGAACGCGTCGACCACATTAGGAGCCGTCTTTAGCTAGAGAAAGAAAAGAACGAACTGAAAAGAAATACCAACGCTATACAAGCCATTCCGGAATCGGTCGCGAACCATTCCGGAATCAGTCGCGAGTCTTTCTGGAATCGGTTGCAAGCCATTCCATATTTGGTCGCAAGCCATTCCATATTTGGTCGCAAGCCATCCCATATTTGGTCGCAAGCCATTCCATATTTGGTCGCAAGCCATTCCATATTTGGTTGCAAGCCATTCCATATTTTGTCGCAAGCCATTCCATATTTGGTCGCAAGCCATCCCATATTTGGTCGCAAGCCATTCTGGAATCGGTCGCTGAATTCACTGAGTATGTCTGGGGGCCACAGTCGTAAGATCATAACATTTGATGGGCCATAACGGCACCGACAGGTCAGTACTCGCCCACCAGGAGGATTATTGACGTCATTGAACATTACTAACACCAGCTGAAACACTGTAAAGGCACCAAGATTACAAGACCCCCAACTCTACTGCACTCACCCACCGGGAGGATTAGTTATACTACTGGACGATACAGAAACGGTCGGACACACTGCAACGGTTCTCAGATTAAAAGACCCCAGAACTCTACGGTACTCACCCACCCGGGGTTGGGGGACTGGTGACGTCATTGAACATTACTGACAACAACTGAACCACTGCAACGGTTCTAACAGTAAAAGACACAACCCTCTAAGGCAGCGGTTCTCAACTTGAGGGTCACGACCCCTTGCGGGGCTGGGGGTCGCCACGACACGAGAAACTGTATTAAAGGGTCGCGGCACTAAAAAGGTTGAGAACCACTGCTCTAAGGGATGTTAAGGAGAGCGAAGCCTTATGTTAGACCAGGGGTCGGGACCTGCGGCTCGCGGCTCTTTTGATGTCAAGATACGGCGCCCCTGTTCCATGCACAAATATAAATAATTATTTTGAAATAAAAATGTTAATGGCTCTTTAAAAAATGGGAAATTTTGTAAATTGTAACTTTTGGCTCTTCCGTCTCAAAAGGTTGCCGACCCCTGTGTTAGACCAATAGAGGCAATGCATGATACTTCTTACACATATGGTAGACCATAGAGCAAAAATTCATGATACTTCTTACACATATTGCTATACGAGTAGAGGCAATGGATGATACTTCTTACACATATTGTTATACTAGTAGAGGCAATGGATGATACTTCTTACACATATTGCTATACGAGTAGAGGCAATGGATGATACGTCTTACACGTACGCTGCGTAAAACCTATGAGGAGATGATGCAAGGACTCTTAAACATTTGTCTAAGATTGAAACCAGAACCATCTGAAAACGACCTTGCGAAGCGCGTCCCATCATTTGGTCTCATGATTTCAGTTCAGTAGCTGGACACATTGTAAAGCCATTTATCACCAAAGTACTATTTAATGGTAATAATATTCAGAATTATGCGCGTTTAATCGCACTGGGACAGTACCTACTTCGCGCTGATCGTAATTATTTATTTATGCAGGATGGCTTTAGTCAAGGGAACCCTTCCTCCACCCCCACCCCCCCGCCCGAAAAAATTATCATATTATCCAATAGTGTCCCTTTGTGATTAGGGTGTTCGTGTGTACTCAAGGGTAATTAGGGTTCCTGATAATTCATGGTAGATTAGGGCAGAGTAAATTTAGTTATTGTTATCATTTTGATTATTTGACACCGTTATGTGTTTATTGTATTCTGTGAATCAACTTAAATTAATTGTTTACTGTAATGCGAAGACTGTGTGACGAAAAGAAAGGGATATAATTTAGTGTAAAAACAAAGGGATATAATGACGTGTGACAAAAAGGCGATATAATGTTGTGTGACAACAAGGGGATACAATGTAGTGTGACAAAAAAAGGTGATACAATGTAGCGTGACAACAAGGGGATACAATGTAGCGTGACAACAAGGTGATACAATGTAGCGTGACAACAAGGTGATACAATGTAGCATGACAACAAGGGGATACAATGTAGCGTGACAACAAGGTGATACAATGTAGCGTGACAACAAGGTGATACAATGTAGCGTGACAACAAGGGGATACAATGTAGCGTGACAACAAGGTGATACAATGTAGCGTGACAACAAGGGGTTACAATGTAGCGTGACAACAAGGTGATACAATGTAGTGTGACAACAAGGTGATACAATGTAGCGTGACAACAAGGTGATACAATGTAGCATGACAACAAGGGGATACAATGTAGCGTGACAACAAGGTGATACAATGTAGCGTGACAACAAGGTGATACAATGTAGCGTGACAACAAGGTGATACAATGAAGCATGACGACAAGGTGATACAATGTAGCATGACAACAAGGTGATACAATGTAGCGTGACAACAAGGTGATACAATGTAGCGTGACAACAAGGTGATACAATGTAGCGTGACAACAAGGGGATACAATGTAGCATGACAACAAGGTGATACAATGTAGCGTGACAACAAGGTGATACAATGTAGCGTGACAACAAGGGGATACAATGTAGCGTGACAACAAGGTGATACAATGTAGTGTGACAACAAGGTGATACAATGTAGCGTGACAACAAGGTGATACAATGTAGCGTGACAACAAGGTGATACAATGTAGCGTGACAACAAGGTGATACAATGTAGCGTGACAACAAGGTGATACAATGTAGCGTGACAACAAGGTGATACAATGTAGCGTGACAACAAGGTGATACAATGTAGCGTGACAACAAGGGGATACAATGTAGTGTGACAACATTGGGATACAATGCAGTGTCACAACAGGGTTATGCAATGTAGTGTGACAACAAGGGGATACAATGTTGTAAGACAACAAGGGGATACAATGTTGTACGACAACAAGGGGATACACTGTAGTGCGACAACTGAATATTTTTAAATGCCATACTTTACATAATAGCTTTGTTATAAGCGTCATATGGTTGCTCTATGCTTTCACAATGAGCTCGCTAGATCCACCAACAGTAAAACTGAGCGTGTTCGCCCTAGCGACACATTTAGAAAATATTCGCTTTTGTTGGCTTCGGTGCTCTGGGACGTGAATTCGTAATTATTTCATTTTTTCCCCAGCTGAACGGAGGGAGGGGGCGGAATCCTAGAGATGGACACAAGCAGCTGGTGGTCGAGTAGCTTTTAGTTGGTAGCTCAGCCAGGGTGTTGGCGGAGGCCGTGGGGTAAACACAGATGAGTTCCATTGAATTCGTAATTATTTCATTTTTTCCCCAGCTGAACGGAGGGAGGGGGGGGGGTGACGGAAAAAAAGGAGGGGGGGGGTGGCGCGATTGCAAAAATGGAGAAAACTACGGATTTTTAACAAATTTTCAAGATGCATTCCCAACTGCTCCACGGAGCAGCGCTAGATCATGCTGTGTTTAGAAGTCACTAGGCAGCTGTAGAATTTGAATATACCAGGCCCCACCCCCCCTTCACCAAATAAATCGTAGTTATTAAAGCGGTAGCTATTAAACTGTGATGTGTTATTGGAAAATAAAATCAGGCTCCGTAGGCTTAATGCAAGGGAGGGCATTCAGCGGTCCACCACGTTAAATACGTGGCTCGCCGGATGCATCACAAATGAACTTATTCCTCCATGCATCTGGCGATTAAGTTCATTTTCGGCATAAAGGGACATTTGAAATATAGAGACCCCTAGGGCTTTTTAACATACATTTTGTTTGTGACGGTATGCGCCGTTGCGCTGCATCCGCCCACTTTTAAGAAACCTTTTATTCAAGTAAGTCATAAATTATATTTAACTATTTATTAACTATTAAAATTAAAAAAAAATATTTATATCAGCCCAGCTGTGTAAGGGGCGGGCTACCTACTTTCCCCTTACAGTTACGGTTACGTGAAGAATGTTGCAAAAACCGAATCAGGTGTACGCAAAAGTGCATCCCCTGGATTTGGACTTTTTAAAAAACATTTTTAGGAAGGGTTTCAACCTCCCCCCCCCCCAACACCACCCCCCCAAAACCTCCCCCCCCCAAAATCCACCCCCACCCTCCCCTCTGCTCTGGTGACCTCAGCGGGGGGGGGGGGTAGTAAATTCCCTTCTCCCCAACACATCTTCGTCTATCGTAGTGATACATGATGGGGGACATTTTTTTATGCATGAAAGCACTGTGCTGGGCAGCCAAGTGGTCTAAAATGAACAAATCTCAAGTTCGTGGTCTGGAGCTCGATCCGCAGCCAAGCCCAGGCAAGCTAAATAAACAACATCACCAGCATCCCCGGGTGGATGGGACTCTTTAGAGAAGTAGATTCTGAATGCAACAACCGGAGACGGAGTCCCGTAGGCGGATAACATAGACACAATGAAACATTCCGACAACTGCTGCGACGCCACCGGTGTCACGCTGTATCATCCACATATGATGTTCCCCTGGGTTATCCAGCGGCGTCGGAAGAGGCGATTTCATGTGTAGGAAACCAGCTTATAATCCTAAGAAATGATCCTGGAATTTACTCCTGTGAAGTCTACACCATCGTCACTCTGTCACTCTGTGACGAGCGGATTCCAGCAAAATGTACTGTATTAAATATATTGTATATAAACGTTAAACGTAAGTCTTCTACTTTGAGACGAAACCTTTATCAGACATGGGATGCGAATAGTTATTGTTTATATTGTATGTTTATTTATTTACTACCACAGTTTAATGGTGAACAATTTTGAGATTGTAGAGCTTGTTTACAACACTTTTCTCGTGCGTGTACTCTGGTTGACCCCCACATGAGACACTTCGTTCATAGATGGGCGTGGCCTAGTCTTTTGCTCTGTCGTGTTATTGCCGACAGCAACTAAAAATAAATAATTTGTTCTCAGTGGTGTTTGGTCGAATGTTCGCGATTGTATTAGAAAAGTAAAGGCATTTCTAGACGCGTCGGTAGACCCACACATATAAGAGATTCAGTCGGAGATTGAGATAGACGGAGATTGAAAGATGTTTTAAACTTTACGAGACAATTGCATTACTCTTTGTGTGCTCATATGTGTTTATTAGCATTCATCATTATTAATTGGCACATTGTACTTATTGTGTACCGGTACAAGATCTTCAGATCTTCTGTAAGATGATGATTTGTAATTATATTTATTTTGTTTTGTAATTGTATTATTACTAAATTAAATCTTATTAATTGTAATTGGCAACTGTTTTGGGTGTCGTATTTTTGTTATTTCATTTATCTATGGTATCGTCCTTAATTAGGCACTGTTTAAACGAGCCATAACTTAAAACGAGAGATTAATTTCTCACAAGAGAAGCCAGTGCGTAACACCAAGGGAAAAAAAATATGTAAAAAGGTTTCGGTCATTACTAGAATGTTATTCTTATCAAAAGGGTTCACTGCTTCTCAAAGTTATTGAATAAAGTGCGTTTTATGTATTCTGTTTTGTAGCAACGATGAGGTGCCCTGTTAAATGGCTTAGTTTCACCTTTCTGCAGACGAAATGCCCTGTTGAATGGCTTAGTTTCACCTTTCTGCAGACGAAATGCCCTGTTGAATGGCTTAGTTTAACCATTCTGAAGACGAAATGCCCTGTTGAATCGCTTAGTTTCACCTTTCTGCAGACGAAATGCCCTGTTGAATATCTTAGTTTCACCTTTCTGCAGACGAAATGCCCTGTTGAATGGCTTAGTTTAAGCTTTCTGCAGACGAGATGCCCTGTTGAATGGCTTAGTTTAAGCTTTCTGCAGACGAAATGCCCTTTTGAATAGCTTAGTTTAAGCTTTCTGCAGACGAAATGCCCTTTTGAATAGCTTAGTTTAAGCTTTCTGCAGACGAAATGCCCTGTTGAATAGCTTAGTTTAAGCTTTCTGCAGACGAAATGCCCTTTTGAATAGCTTAGTTTAAGCTTTCTGCAGACGAAATGCCCTGTTGAATGACTTAGTTTAACCTTTCTGCAGACGAAATGCCCTGTTTAGTGACCAAGACAACATATCCCTCCCGGAAGACGTGTCTGGTGCATTAGGCAAATTGCCCAACCTCCCAGCAGACTAATGTCTGCTTTATTAATGAAAGGACACCACATCTTTCTCGCAGTCTGAAGCAACAGAACTTAACAAAAGTTGACTTTATAAAGAATCTTACGATCACACTCTCACATTTTTTATTATTTTCTTCGCCTTAAGAATTTCTCTTACTTATAAAATAGTTTAACCTGCAAAATAAGAATAAATTGCATGTGACTACAAATAATAGTAGTCTATTATAGTAGTCTGTATTAGGAGTCTATGCTAGTAGCCTTTAATAGTAGTCTTTAATAGTAGTCTTTAATAGTAGTCTTTAATAGTATTCCATAATAGTAGTACAAAATAGTAGTCTATAATAGTAGCCTTAAATATTGGTCTATAATAGTAGCCTATAATGGTAGCCTATAATGGTAGCCTAAAATAGTAGTCCATAGCAGTAGTCCATAGCAGTAGTCCATAGCAGTAGTCCATAGCAGTAGTCCATAGCAGTAGTCCATAGCAGTAGTCCATAGCAGTAGTCCGTAGCAGTAGTCCATGCAGTAGTCCGTAGCAGTAGTCCGTAGCAGTAGTCCATAGCAGTAGTCCATAGCAGTAGTCCACAGCAGTAGTCCACAGCAGTAGTCCGTAGCAGTAGTCCGTAGCAGTAGTCCATAGCAGTAGTCCGTAGCAGTAGTCCGTAGCAGTAGTCCGTAGCAGTAGTCCATAGCAGTAGTCCGTAGCAGTAGTCCATAGCAGTAGTCCATAGCAGTAGTCCGTAGCAGTAGTCCGTAGCAGTAGTCCATAGCAGTAGTCCATAGCAGTAGTCTATTTCAAGATCCTCGATTGCATTAACGCACCGGAAATGCTATAGACTAAACACGCTCCGTCCAGTATATCGCTCCATCCAGTATATCGCTCCGTCCAGTATATCGCTCCATCCAGTATATCGCTCCATCCATTATATCTCTCACGTCAAACATACCCGGGGAATTGTGCTCGACACGACAGTCATTTCAGCCACCCCCGCCCCCCCCCCAGACATACGCTTTTACCCGACATACTCTTTAACGTTGCATAAATTCTGAGATAAAAATTTCATAAGGTCGACCTTGCGCCCGATGGTAATTTGTCCATCGATAGGAGGGCTGGGAATCTCCCACATCTCTCGCTGGCGTCAGATGGCCGACCACATCATTTTTTTTCCCCCTCTCTAAGTGGTGGCCCATGATGTAGGAAGAGTGGGAAGAAGAGGGGGGGGGGTCCACACGTGGGGTGGGGATCCAAACCCGGGGTGGGGGGTTGTTTTATGTCCTGGCGACATTTTCGCCCAACTGAAGACATTTTATCGTGGAAGTGGCGCGCCCAGGGTGGCACTTACCCTTAGCCACGCCACTGGGTGAACAAAACAAAATGAGTAGAACAGAGTAGGGTTAAACCTGAAAAAAATAAACGCAACAAAACAGCGAACGTGTCGGCAGAAAGCCTTCGTCAGCGAACAAAACAACAGAAAAAACGTTATAAAAATAAGAAATATCACTTAGCTGGTAAGTAGTCTCTGTGGGCAGCAATAGAAGTGTGGCAGAAGGAAAATGAGTGAGAGTTTAAAATAAAAGGGGGGGGGGAAATGTTCACTATGATAGGTCAGAACGTGGAGGGGCGGAGCTAGGGTCAAGCTGTGAACAGAGACATAACGCCCCTTATTACCCCACTGGGTGAACAGGGCCGCCTTTAGCTCCACCTTCCTTGGCCCAAAATAAGCTAAAGTAATTTAAGTTTTGGTTAAGATTTAGGTCGCAGCTAAGGTTTACCCCTTAGCTCTATAACACAACTATACACAAAACAAAGTTTAAAAGAAAATTTGATATATTGTTCAGTCAAGAGTATCAACTTAATAACTAGTATACAGTATTTTTGTGGGTTAAAAGGTGCCAAAACTGTCAAATTTTGAGTCGGGTAGGGCGCCCCGGAAACGAGGGCACCGATGGCTAACGAGCTAAAATTGGGCTCTGGAGAATTTAAAATCAAGGGGTTGCAGTTTGGCGTGTAGCTAATTATCCGGGTTTAGTTTTGAAAATTTGATCCCTGCAGGGGACATTTCAGGTGCATGTGTGTGTGTGGTGTGGTGCGCCCCATGTAGTCTTTTGGCCCTATCTTAGTTTCGCCCCCGTACTGTCATATTGATTGATGTATGGGGTTAAGCAGTAATGGAGCGAATGTGGGGGAGGGGATGGTGTCTTTTAGCCCTTCCCCGGAAAATTTAAGACATTTAAAATGGTCTGATGCATTTAGGTGCATACCTAAATTTAGTTTCGCATCATCCTACACTTAATGGAAAAACAACTGAATTTTGGTGTCTTTTGAACCTCATTGTTTTTACACGAAGACTATATTTTTAGTTGTTACTGAATAGTATGGGTATTTAAAAAAAAATATTTATAAAACATTAAACTATCTGTTTACTTTAACTCCTTCATTAAATAATTAATTAAAAGCTATTTGATAATTTGGCCGCCACAAAAAAGTAAGTACACTAATTACGTTCTTAAACACTTTCAAGTTATTTCAAATTTAACGCAATTATCGCGAATTTAATTTCGTGAAATCAGTGTCATCATGTATCCTTCATCCCCCCCCTTTAAAACAGGAAAAACTGATTTTCGGAGGTTGGGAATAGGGGGTGGGAGCTGGCAACTTGAAAAAATGTGTTGTCATCGGCAGCGAGTGCATGTGCCAAGTTTCAGCTCGATAGGTTGACGGTAAGTGGATCAATTAGCTGTCCGAAGATTTTTCCGACCACGAACAAAAACGAAGATAATAAAAAGGATTTAATAATATAACAAGCAAAACAAAAAACACGTCACACAACAGCCAAAGAAGACACAGTCAATCATGTGTCAATCTCTAACTCTAAGATTGAAACTATTATTCTTCAATCAAAAGATTGCTTCCTATAATATGAGCGATGGCTTTCTTCAGAAACATTCTATAAATATTTTATGGGGCTGAAGCTCTCAGTAAGCCCCAAAGATTAAACGAACAAAAAAACGGGTCAAGGCCAGAAGTAAAAGTGGCCTTGCGCTGTGTCTATTTTAGTTTATCCCTTCAATTTTTACGCTCAAGGAAAATTGTTCCGGCGATGTTTGGGTCTGTAGTGCGATGGGGTTAATGAGAACCTAGGGACGAAAGAAACGGCTCTGTGGCCATTAGGAAAACGCTAGGCTTTGTCTTCCACGGAGGTCTAACCATCAGACACGTCTATTGTATCAAAATGGATTTCAGCGTCGATCTGTTATCCTGACCCATAAAGGGGGAGTACGGGTCTTCGTTTATGAGGTAGTACATTGATGCAGACAGCAATGGTTTGGTCAAAATGGCGGGCGAAAAAGGGTGTTAGCTCTGTCTGGGCGCTGAAATGAAAAGTGGAACACCAATCGTTATTTCACCAGATATTGACAAATTGGATTGTGAAAATATGATATAAATTCTTGTAAATGCACGACTTCGGCGTAGCTAAGGGGTGGGAGATGGGACATCCGTTCCGGGGCGCCAGTCTTGCGGGGGGGGGGAAGAAAAAATGGGCTTTGATGGAATTAATTGGTAGAAAATAACGAGTTTCAGTGTTTGAAAGAGGGGGGGGGGGCATAAAAATGAATCTTGTCCCCTGACACCAAACACTGTAGATACGCCCCTGCTAGTGGCGTTGAAATAGGGCGGATGGAGTGGTCCACCCAGTGGGCACTTTTATTTATATGCTGGGGTGGCAATTTTGGACAACTGCAGAGTTTGAATCGAGAAAGGGAGGACGGCAAAAATATTTGGCCGCTCATGGCAGCCTTAGTAGTAGCTACGCCACAAGGCAGTGTAGCTATTATCTATCGATACCAAAATCGGCGATCATTTTCATCGAGAAGTAGGGTGGAAATCGATGGGGGCCGATGAATCTTGATAGGTGGAGGGGTTTGGGGAGCCTGCTCCCCAGAAAATGTTTGATTATATTAAAATTAAGAGGTGTATTTTTGAGTCTGCTTGAATTCGATGTTTCTATTAAACATTTTGAACAGGGAAGAACATTTTTAAAGTTTTGTGGGAGGCATTATTTAGCCCAGTGCCTTATATAAACTGAATTCACTCCGTTTGTGGCGTGCCCCTGGGTAATCATTAGGGATAGGCTTATAATCAACCCCATAGTGTACCATTGATCAGCGTGATTAAGGGTGCTAACGACAGTACAAACTCAAAATGCGCGACTGCATTATTTTGGCGCGCACTTGAATTTGTTGTTTCTGTCAGACACTTTTGATGTCGCATTTCAAACGTTGTGGCGGGAAATGACAAAATTAGCCATAATAATGACCAAAGACATCTTAAATTTCGTACCAACGGGACGTAACGTATATTCACGCTAGTTTTGTCACCCTTGAGGGTACGCTTTGGCCCTAGATTATTCTCGCCCGTTAAATCATTATAGTCCCCAGCAATTTCTTTGATAAATTCCAAATACAAGAATGCATTTTTTCACATATCTGAATTTAGTTTTGTAACATTTTACGCTTAATGGGAGAGCAACGGAAGAGATCCTAGGTAAAATGTAGGTGTCACTTAACCATAGAACCATCATGTGCGCCTACACCTACGCCTGAAGGGTGTCTCGGATATTTTAGGGGCTTAACGGTGTGATGAGGATATTTTCATAATTATCATCTTTCAATGCAGGGTTGGCCAAACCAGAAATTGCTTGACCTGCTTGTCTTATGTAAAAAGAAACAAAAAAATTATTTAACTAAAAAAAGTAATGAGGCTTATATTTTTTATTTGCATTATTTTTAGGGATAGCTACTCAATTAATATATGAAAAAAAAAATTCCATTAAAAAGAGTTCCATCACTAAAAAGCATTGCAAACATTATTTGATATGATGAACGCAAATGGAAAAAACAAACTTACTTATAATTATAATGCTTAGAATATCTTTTATAAATATTTCCTAGTTTTTACCAGAGTAAAAAAAAAAAAAAGGTTTATTAGAAAGGTGTCTACATTTTTATGGGTTTTAAAAACTGGTAATTTTTATAAATTAGATATGAACGGCGTAACTTTTGTAAGAAGACATGAGTTGTTTACAGAAGACATTATATTTACTAATGTGTGATTTTATCTAAGGGAAGTTCGTAGGCAAATAAAGTATAAATTTCCTAATCTTCGGTAGATTGACATTTTATTTGGAATCTCAAACGACTAGAACTTTCTTTAATTTGCGTCCTCGCCATACTTTAAACTATTTCTATCTAAATCCACAGAATCTATTTTAAAATGACGAATTAGGAACAAGAATTTTTTTTTTTAAACACGCACCAAAAAAATGGAATTGGCGTGATAATCGAAATGCAAGTTAAAAACAAAAAACAAAAAATATTAAAAAAACTCTTAGCTTTTTACTTGATTCTCATCTAAAACAAAATTAAAAATATAAAAAAAATGAGTGCAATGCCAATGGATGGGGCTCTTTGTTTTTATGACATGAAAAGAGAAAAACAGTTTGAAAGTTAATAAAAATATAGGCTAAGTATTTTATTTCTTAAAAAAAACAACAAATCTGTTATTAAGAAACCTTTGTAACAAACGAAGCACTATTAAAGGAAAACCCACTTTTGATAAGTTATGAAACGTGCACTTTTTCTTTGCACACTTTAAATTCTAAATTAGATGCCTAAGTGTACAGTCCTGCTTTTACGATGAAGTTTAATTTTGAAAACAGATTGCACATGTTTAATACTTGACTAACTATAATTACAATTTTAGACCTTTATAGGTATGTATATGTATCTCAAAGCTGTGTCAATAGAGTCTTTAAACTTGTGAACTTGCAAATAATAATTTAAAAAAAGCGATTTATGCGAACATCAGGAAGTTAGACTGGAGATGTCACTGCGATTTTTTTATAACCGAATACTATAACTTGATTAGCCTTAAATATACGGATCATCAAATATATCGAGCGTAGCGATATTTCATCGATTCCACTAAGTGTAATTGGTTAACGACACCTGCTAATATTTAAAAAAAAAAAAATTGTTTTAATAATTATAATTTAGTTTTTTTTTTTTTTAAATTATAAAATATACATTTAAGAAAAAAATGGTTATATTTTTTTTTCTCCGGGGGGGGGGCACATGACTTTTCCCGAGGAGGGGGGAAGTGCCCCCACCCCTGGAGATAGAGCTGAAAGAAACCCCGCTCGGCCCCCACCCTTCCTACGCCACTGACGCCTGGTGGGTAAAATAAAAAGTGTTACCACGCCTCCTAGACCGAGCTTAAAGTAAGTTAAGAAATCGATAGCGATTTCGATTACTTTTTTCCTTCAGCTCTTAACGACGACGGCACCGGTTACTGCACATCACGAGATAATGATGGGGCTGATTTCAATGACCGACCAATCCAACTGACGAATGCTAACGATTGGGTAATTTATACCTCGCTTAATTTGCAAATGGTAGGAATAAGCACACCACTCTGATACTCTAACAATTATTAGATCATTTCCTTTAATCATGTTCGAAGTTATTTTTTAAATTATTTTTTTTTTGTTGATGGCTTCCATTTGGACATATACTTGCTCTCAAAACTATGCATTTCAAATATATTTTTGTGTACCCACTTGGGTGTCTAAAGATAGACAAGGGGGCAAAGTGCACTTTAAAAAACCGACATCACATGTGTTTTATCGACGACCAATGGGGAAACATAACGATCGGGTCAGAGGTTGCAACTAGGGTTCGCGAAACCGGTCCCTTTTGCCAAAACCGGTATTTTCGATATTGACGTTTACAAATACCGGAATACCGGTATTTTCGATATTGACGTTTACAAATACCGGAATACCGGTATTTTCGATATTTAGAGAGTTTTTAGGTAAAGTTTCGACATTAGAAGTGAGGATCTATCAATGAAATAAAAAAATTTCGACAAAATACCACATTTTGATTTTTAATAAGCTTTTAAAACATACGTTTATCTTCAGGCTTGAATCAAACGAACACAAATAATATTCTTAACGTTTAATTTAAATAGTTTTATTAATCAAATCTTAAAATAATTGGTGTTGTTTGAACCTTTGGTCAAATTTGAATAATGAAATCGTCAAAATGACAATGTATAATGTTTGGTCACTTAACTTTGACCGTAAATGGTTACAAAAAGTAACCTGATGAAGAGAACACCCGCTCTGGGAAGATGTTGAATAGGGGTGGTGGGGGGGGGGAGCAGGCAGCCTTGTCGTACTCCAAACGTGGTCTTGAACCATTCTGCAATGTTGTTGTTGAGGAAGACTGCACTGGTAGCCCTTATCATAGAGGTTGTATATTATGCTGGTTAGGTTTGTGTTGATGTTTGAGACCCCCTGGTATACAGCTATATAATTTATATCAACTGCATCTTAAAGGCTAAAAAAACAACAACAAAAACAAAAACAAAAAACAACCTTAATGCCTGTTTAAAACAAAACAACTAAAATCAGTTATACTTTAAAAAACACAATATATGTTCACATATTTTAAGGACATTGTAAATCATATGTACAAAAAATAATAATACTTAAGTCAACAATCACTTGTGTGCAATTTCACTAATAGTCTACAAGGACAACCTCTAAATGTTTTATGAGCCGAAGAGAGACCGTTTGGAATATGAACATTATATAACTTGGAATCTGAACATTATATTTTTTGGAATATGAACATTACATCTTGGAATGTTAACATTATATATCTTGGAATATGAACATTATGTCTTGGAATATATTATATCGTGGAATGCTAACATAATACATCTTGGAATATGAACATTAATTATCTTGGAATGTTAACATAATATATATTGGAATATGAACATTATATATCTTGGAATATGAACATTGTATTTCCTTGAATATGAACATTATATATCTTGGAATGTTAACATTATATATATTGGAATATGGACATTATATATCTTTTAATATGAACATTAATTATCTTGGAATGTGAACATTATATATCTTGAAATATGAACATTATATATCTTGGAATATAAACGTTATATCTTGGAATGTTATCATAATACATCTTGGAATATGAACATTATATATCTTGGAATGTAAACATTATATATATATCTTTGAATATAATGTATCTTGGAATGTGAACATTATATATCTTGGAATATGAACATTATATATTCTAGACCAAATGATAAATAAAATGAATATCCCCAGCAGCTTGTCAGTTTTATTTGTCTATTGCAATTTATCTCTCTCTGCCCCCTCTCTATCTTTCTCTGTCAGTGTGTGTATGTATTTGTCTCGCTGTCTCCTCTCTGCCCCCCTTTCTATATCCCCCTCCCTCTATCTCTCTCTCTCTCTCTCTTTCTGTCTCTAGCTTTGTATCACTCATCCTCTATATGTGTCTCTCTCCCCACCCCTCTCTGTATCTCAACCTTCTCCTCTCTCCTCTTCGTTCTCTACCACTCTCTGTTTCTCTCTCCCCGCCTTCTCTCTCTCTCTCTGTCTCTCCCTCCCTCTCTCACACTCTCTAACTCTCTTATTACATTCAGGACATTCTAGAATAGTCTGGCCTTTCAGTGTAGCGAGGTTAATGTGAACCTGCGATGGGGTGTTGGTACCAAGAAACCTTTCAGTTGTAATTGGGACAAAGGTGATCTTTAGTTCAGAAAGGTCAACCCATCAGACAAAGATATTGTATTACGAAGATGTTTAGTTCAGGAAAGTCGTTTGCTTCCGTTGTCGAACGCCTCTAGACCACGGAGCAACACCACTGCTCGGTGGTGCCACATGGGATTTGGCCTCTACGCGGCGTGGACGACTAGTAGGGGGGAAGGGGGGCAACTCCCCGAAGCTAAAAAATCCCGACACACTTGCATGACTTCCTACGCAACGGAAGGCTCGCACTAACATGATTACTTATTGACGGTAATGGGTATGAGGCAATGGGTGGCAGCCAAAACCCCTTGCCGATGATTAAAAAGACGCGGCCCTGAGAAAGCCGCCCCTAGGCGACCTTTCTTCCCCGCTACGTCCCGACCGAACAACTCCCTGGGCGTTGGGGAGTGGTAACGCAACACCACCTCCCCGGAGAGGAAATAAAGCCGTCTAAACCCACAGGAGAGTGGACTGCGGACGCTTTAAACGCAGCGTCTTCGGTCGACCGGACGTCCCTCAGGCCAGCAGGGAGGTTCCTGGCGCGCTTCCGCAGGGCCTGGAGTCGGGGAGACCCGGCTTTGGCCCCTGTGGGGGAGTGCCAGGGGGTATTATGAGTGCAAACTCGACGACCCACCGACACCATCTCCAAAGTGACTTTACCATTAGTTCAGGAAAGTCAACTCATCAGACAGACATATTGTATCACAGAGATGTTTAGTTCAGTGAGGTCCACCCATCAGACAGACACATTTTATCACAGAGATGTTTAGTTCAGTGAGGTCCACCCATCAGACAGACACATTTTATCAAAGAGATGTTTAGTTCAGTGAGGTCCACCCATTAGACAGACACATTTTATCATTTTTTTTTTCAACGCTGATCCCTTGTTTTGACGGACGGCGATTTACTTCCTCATCTGACCGTCATAACTCGGTACAGAGATCAGTGGTGCGCTTGGCAGAACAGTACTATTGTTGATGATTCGATCGTGTTTCATGGGGCGCGTATGTTGGTGCGGTGATCACTTGCGCGCTTGGTGTTTGTGACGTATTTGGGTATGAGAGATGACGTTGTTGGTGTTTGTGGTTTTCTCGGAGTAGTAACGGAGTCGCAGAGGGAAGGCAGATGAAAGAGGACACGTTCCCAATCAATTAAGAACCCTATGAAATAGCGATCATGGATTTGTCCAATATATTTCCCCTTGACGTGAAGAAGCCATTGAGTTATGTATTCAGTTAACACTTCGTAACAGCTATAAGAAATCGAAATCCGATAGGGATTAATTCGCATGCGGCTCTTGATTACAGCTTCGATTGCTGCGAATAACAAAAAATAATTAAATCAATGATGGGATTGTTTCCCCTTGCACAGTGATGAATCATCACAAATAGTTATTATATACGTCGCTAACCCCTCCCCCCACCCCCGAGCCACCACATAATGCATATATGTTAAAATTTATATACAGTAATCTGCAGCTCGCTAAAACAGGTCTGCACAACAACGACCCGCGGGCCACATTCGGCCCGCCAGAGCCCACTTTGCGGCCCGCGAAGAAACGAAATATTCTTTATTAATATTTTTATTTTAATAGCTTTCCTCCCTGTCCTATTTTCTTTGGGCCCGGACAAGTTTTTCATAAAGTATTACGGCCCACCTTACATTTTGAGTTGTACAGGCCTGCGTTAAAACATAAATTATCATTCGGATTTTTAAAAGTCAAAGTGCCCTCCCCCCCNNAGAATCAATGAAGTGCACTCTGCACTTTGAAAAGTGATGTCATATTTTGTTTGCTGAGCACCCGCTGGGAGTTAAAAAATACCCGTAGTCAATGGTGGTAGCCAGGAGTAAAAAAAAAAAAAAAAAGACTTTTTCAATTTCATCACGTGATACGGTTTATATTTGTTCACTGTCAGACTGGGTTCAGTTAAAATTTGGAACAAGATGCGTTTCCCAATAAAAATTAAAAAGAAGAATAAAAAAATAAAAAATAAAAAAAATAAAAATAAATTGGACGTTTCGGAAAGACGCCTTCGTCAGAGGACAATGCTCAAAATAATATTAAAAAAACCGGATAAATTACAATTTGAAAAAATATCACTTATTGTTTTGGAATATCTCAATAAAGTCAATGTAGGTCAAAGATCAGGTCAGGAAGATGAAAAAACAAGACAACATTATAGAAACCCTTCTTGCAATTGTATAATGTTGGTTAAAGCTAATAAAAATATAGGATACAAATTGGAATTAGGGAATGCATGGGAGCCATTGAAATTATAGGGAATACTTGTGAGGGATGGAAGTTGTTGGGAAATGTTATGTTTATTTCATTTATCTCAAAACTTAAATCTTATAATCTGAAATAATTTGCTCTAATTCCATTCAATACTCTTTGGAACAGTTTTGGCTTGTCAGAAACGCACTGGTGATGATCATCTCCTAACAGAAAGGACCACAACGAACGCTCACAAAGTTGACAGTGAATTTCTGGACAGATACCGGAAATTGTCAAAGCTGTCAAAGCTTTGACAATTACAAATGCAATTTCTTTTGATCAAACACAAATACCAGAAAAGGGGGGGGGGACACCCCAAAATTTGAGTTGCAATGGACACAATCCAAGCATCGTCAGACAGGTACTGACAAGGAACCCCGTAATGCATAAGAAAGGGGGGGGTGGAGGGGCAGGAAAAACCACATGGATCAAGGACATATATTATCTTGTGAGCCTGTGGCTGGGGTGCTAGGAGATAAGCTGGTGAGATGTTGAGAGAGTGGCGACAGAACTAGATCATGGAGAGCGATATCAGACGGCCCATGCCCCAATTTTGTAAAAAAAAATAAAATAATAATAAAAATTATGAGGTGGGGGGTGGGTGGAAGTTTAGGTTTGGGAGGTAAAGCAGGGAAAAAAAAACAAATAATAAGGAGCTACGGTTAGGATTTTTAAAAATAATAACATAGAGAAAAGTAAGAAATAACTTGTTTTAGATGAATGGTATTCATGGCTATAGAGAAAAGTAAGAAATAACTTGTTTTAGATGAATATTTTTCATGGTTTTAGAGTAAGTAAGAAGTAACTTGTTTGAGATGAATATTATTCACTTTTTAGAGTAAGTAAGAAGTAACTTGTTTGAGATGAATGACATTCACGATTATAGAGAAAATTAAGAAATAACTTGTTTGAGATGAATGATACCTGCAGGGATCGAGTCCTGATTATGAAAACCGAACATCATTTTAAAACAAGACTTCTCGAAACAAAAATCTTTTTCTAACCAAACATAAAAAAATGGTTTTAACAGCCCTATTTGAGATTTAATGACATAATACAGATTCATCATTTCCCGTAAGAGATGAAAGCATTAGGCCATTATAAAATTATTTATTGATGGGGCTGCTTTATTAAAAATAATATAGGAAAATAGTCGGGAAGGCTTGGAAGTTATACTAAAACTCACATAGGGTAACAATTGAATGATGCCCGTTCTGTATTCTAATTGTAATGATAACATTTGGTCCTTTCATTCGAACCGATTTGGTGCCTTTGTCAATGGGGTTCTGAGGGTGTTTAGAAAACATTAAATGCGTTTTGTTTTGTTTATTGTTTCGGGGTAGGGAGAGCGAGAGAGAGATAAAGAGAGAGTGAGAGATAGAAAGAAAGAGAAAGAGTGAGAGAGAGAGAGAGAGAGAGAGAGAGAGGGAGCGAGCATGTACGGAAATGTTGTCTTTTAATTTTTCAAAATGCGCAAATGAAGATGAATGCTTAAATTTGTTTACTTTTTTGCCGCTAGAAACACTGAACAATAGCTCGAGGCCACCCGTCGGCTAAGTTGCCATTATGAAAACACTAGGGTTTTGATGTTATCTGATGGGGACAAACTAAGCTGCCGTATGAACATTCTTTCTTAACACACCAAGAACACACTTTTCTTTAAAAATGTGCAAGAAATAAACATATACTTCCAGAAGTCTCATACCTTAAAACGAAAAGGTTTTGGGGTAATTTACCCAGGTTTGGGAAGCACTGGTCTAATTTATAGCCTTACCGAAAAAATTTAAAAAAAATAAAAAAATTTGGTACACAGATAACTGATCCACAGAAGTTTGTTTGAATGAAAATTTGATCGATCGGAAATTTGTTCGAACGGAAATTTGATCTTACGAAAGTTCTGTCGTACGGAAATTTGGTCTAATATTTAAAAATAAATAAATTTTGGCTTAGTTTTAGAGGTGCGAGTTAGAGATTGGGGAGATAAGCTAGAAAGGATTTCTTTTTTGTTGTTGAATTTATTTGTCAAATAATGAACGATAGCTTCAAAGGTAAAGAGTTGACCTGCCGTCACCGGGCTCAAACACTTCGATGTCTCATAAGACAGAGTGGAACGAGGAGAGCCACACGTAGTTACAGCATCGCTGCAGTTCAATCCTGGTCCATTGTTTTTGTAGTTCACTTCAGTGTTGGAGCCGCCCGATCCACGATCCACGATCGTCTTCTTTGATTTTGTCTCGTTACAGCACTGCGATTGCGACGTGGCCACGAATGTGTCGCAGACGAATCGGCATTGGAGATCGATTGTTTCGTCCCGCGGATTCTCTTTGATGGCCATGTGGACATCAGCGACCCCCTTTTTTCTTTGTCTTTTCATTTTGCGTGCTTTTAACGATGGAGAAAGAGGCCAGCAACACGAGCAGGAGCACCACCCAGGCCAGCAGCTGCAGCAGCAGCAGCACCACCACCAACGTCAGCAGCAGCACCACCACCAACAAAATCAGCACCATCATCAAAAGCACCGACATCAACAGCCCCAACATTCGCAGCACCATTATCAGCAGTGACAACGCTCCCACCACCCCCAACAACGACAAAAAACAACAACAATAAAAGCAGCACAAATAGCAGCAGCAACACCACAACCATTGATAGCAACAGCAGCATTAACATCAGTAGCACTAAAAGCATCACCATTACTACTACCAACAGCAACACCAACAACAACAAAAACCACAACAACAACAAAAATCCACGAAAGTTCCTTTCGATCAAAATTACATCGATCAATTTTCCGTCGACCAAATTTCTTACAATCACATTTTTTTTCGGATAAGAATTTACAGAGCCTTGTCAAGATTGACTATAATCTGATCAGATCATTAACTGAATAAAAAGCGACGACCGTCTGGTATAATTAAATCGAATTTCAACTTTTTACGCGGCACATCCATCATCATTTACACCGGATTTACGGCACGCTACTAAAGCCCAGGTCTCAAAGCACCAGCCATGTGGATCGCTGTAAGAATTTGATTGCTAGCCGGGGTCTTCTGTGATGGAATCGATCAATCCTCATAGACTGTGAAGTGCTGTGTTCGCTACAGACGGGTTTAAATTGCAGGCGAGGCTAAAAAAATGCCCGCTCATTTAAGTTTATGTTTTAGATAACCATATTTCGAGGCGGGTTAAACCATACTTCCACGGTGGCGAAACCCTACTTCCACGGTGGCGAAACACTACTTCCACGGTGGCGAAACCCTACTTCAAAGATGTCAAATCCTTACCTTCAACGTGGCAGAACCTAACTTCCACGGTGGCAAAACCTTACCTCCAAGTAGAGACCGACCGAATTTCGGCTTCAACGCCGAAAGTTACCATTTGATCACTTTCAGCCTAGTTACGGTTTCAGCCGAAAAAGAAATGTTAACTTTCCCTTAATTTCGGTTTCGGGCGAAACAGAAAAGTTAACTTTCAGTTTAATTTCGGTTTCGGCCGTAAGTGATTGAGACTTTCGACCAAACGGCCATATTCGCCGAAAGTTACTGAGATTTTCGGTCATCTACGAGAAGTCAGACTGTCTGCCGGCAATCCGATATTCATTATTGCCGGACGTCTTGCAGTCATCGTATGTTATATGATTAATACTCTGCGAAAATTGCTCACAGCTGTTCATGACTTAAATCGTCTGATATTTCCAAAATAATAAAATTTTAATTAGGCCTTGGCAAATGTAAATGTTTTGTGGGAGAGCTAATGGATTGGTAATATTTATATCATTATTTTTGTTTTAATTTTTTTTTCAAAAATAAAAATTTGAAACCATAGGTTTTCATTCAATTCCTTCATTTGTGAGTTTCATTTCGATTTATCATCATCACGTTCATCAATGTTGTCATACACAAAGGTGAATAATATTGAATAATTCTTAGAATTGGTAATATTTCCATTATTATTTTTAATTTTTTTTTTTTTTTTTTTAAAATTAAGGAAACTTAAGGCTTTTTTCAAACCCTTCATTTCTTGAAATTCATCGTTGTTACGCTCTTCCCCATTTTTATTTAATAATTTTTAGAATTGGTAATTTTTCCATTATTTTTTTTAATTTTTTTTTTTTTTTTTTTAAAATTAAGGAAACTTAAGGCTTTTTTCAAACCCTTCATTTCTTGAAATTCATCGTTGTTACGCTCATACACATTTTTATTGACGACATAGCAGGCGTGTGCGTGTATCCCGGGGTCGTATTATAATGATGTAGTCGGCGTACTGCAAAACTGCTTACTTTTCCGATTTTGGCGACAGTTTAGATGTCTTTTGCGAATCTCCGCCGAGACGCGTCAGAAAAACAATTTTCAGAGACCCGGTTAAAAAAAAAAAGTCCCCAACCCATTGGGATGAGGGAGGTTGGTCGCCGAACGAAATAATTACGTCACCAGGACGGAAAGACTAGTGTGTGGTTACTAGGCTGAATATTAATACAGGGATATCTTGCAAGCTGTTAATGAAAACACAAAGCATTAGTATAGCGATAACCGAGAACCATTGTGATGATATTTTAATAGCCTTAATAAATGATATATATTTGACTATTGACTGTATTAGAGCCAAAATAATTGTTGTAGGCAGTATCAGGTACATGTTCTAGGTTGTAATTATAGTATAAAAGCAAAGGACACTCAAGGGCCTTTTTTCATGAATTTTGCCACGCTCCCTACCCGCTCAGGTCCAAATTTTTTCTTACCATACTACTTAAAAATTTTTTTTTTTCAAAGAATTTAAATTACTTTTAAATTAAAATGGTAAAAGCCAAAGTATGAATTGGATGTTTATTAATATTCAAGGTGATCTCATTATTTTATTAAAAAATAATATAAATATTTAAACTTTACCCCATCGATTTATGAAGAATGTCTGCATGATGGAATTTCAAAATAAATAAATATTTCGATTTCGGCTTCGGTTTCGGCCGAAAGTCACTTTAAGTTTTCGATTTCGGCTTCGGTTTGGCCAAAAGTCACTTTAAGCTTTTGGTTTCAGCCGAAAGTCATTTTAACTTTCGGCATAGTTTCGGCTTAGGCCGAAATCAGAAAATCATTTTCAGTAGGTCTCTACTTCCAAGATGGCAAAACCATCCCATTAACGCTGGCAAACCCTCACTTTCACGGTGGCAAAACCATACCTCCAGGGTGGAAAAACCATACTTCCACGCTGGCAGAACCATACTTCCACGCTAGTAAACTTGGCTCGTTGTGTCCTTCTGCTGGGAGTGAAATGTTCGGGCCGTCAGATCTGTTCTTCATTTAGTTGCACATAAAACATTGGAAAATACGCTTCTCCACGCGAATTGCTGTCCACTCTAAACTCGCTGTCTCTCTATTTCTCTATCTCAATCTGTTTATCTCTTTCTCTTTCTCTCTCTCCCTCTCTGTCTCTCGCGTCTGTCTCGTACATTTAAGTGGCTCGTCTAGTGTCCAACGTATTTAACGGAGGGGGGGGGGTCGGGCCCACCAATCAAGTTTTTTTCTTCTTCTGTCTCCCCCTTCCCTCCCCCCCCCCCCCCCACCAATCAAGTTTTTTTCTTCTTCTGTCTCCCCCTTCCCTCCCCCCCCCCATCAATGTGTTGATCTACCCAAACCCGAAAAGGTTAATATTTTTATCGCGTGGCCGCAAGCAGCCCGGGGCGTCACAGTAACATGACGTCAGCACCAGACCACGCGGGTGTCGGCTGTCGATTAAGCTGATCAGAGAGCGATGCTCCAGTCCAGGGTTGTTCTCACTTCGTGATGCCACGCGGAGTGAGTCGATCCAAGTTCCACCGCATCAGCGATCGCAATCATTGATTAGGTGAAGGGAATAAGCTCTCAGCGTCTGCTGACTCAAACATTCTCGGGCGGATCAGAGAGGCCAAAGAAAACCAGCGGCAATGTTCTCCTGCAAAGCACTGCTGCCGACTTTGCCGAGGCTTTCATTCCAGTAGGCAAAAACAAAACGGAAGCTACACCAGAGTCTCACGTTGTCAGTGTCAAAATACTGGGTCCTGGTTCGGAAAGCCTTCAAGTATGTCTGGCACCGTTGTCCTAGGGTCACCGTTAGCACAGCAGCACTCTGCACTAAGGGTCACGTTGTCTAGGTCCAACTGTGGCACAGTAGCACTCTGCACTAAGGGTCACGTTGTCTGGGTCCAACTATAGCACAGCAGCATTCTGCATCAAGAGTCATGTTGTCTAGGTCCATCTATAACATAGCAGCACTCTGCACTAGCTAAAGAGGAGCTTTATTCCCTAAGAAATGACATAACGGTCTCCCAGTTTTGTTTGAAAAAAAAGTATACTTTTAAAAGAATCTGCCAGGAAAGATACTCACGACTAGAGAGACAGTCATCAAGGTTAGTTCAGGAAAGATGTTTAGACTAGAGAGACAGTCATCAAGGTTAGCTCAGGAAAGATGTTTAGACTAGAGAGAGAGTCATCAAGGTTAGTTCAGGAAAGATGTTTAGACTAGAGAGACAGTCATCAAGGTTAGCTCAGGAAAGATGTTTAGACTAGAGAGAGAGTCATCAAGGTTAGCTCAGGAAAGATGTTTAGACTAGAGAGACAGTCATCAAGGTTAGCTCAGGAAAGATGTTTAGACTAGAGAGACAGTCATCAAGGTTAGCTCAGGAAAGATGTTTAGACTAGAGAGACAGTCATCAAGGTTAGCTCAGGAAAGATGTTTAGACTAGAGAGACAGTCATCAAAGTCAGATCAACTCCTCATTAGGCGAAATCAAAGGAGAAGGACCCCACATGCATATACAAAGTGACGTCATAACAAAAAAATATGAACCGCTTGAAAAACCGCATGACTTACACTTTGTCCCGCTCTTTCCCAGGCATGTCCCGCTCTTTCCCAGGCATGTCCCGCTCTTTCCCAGGCATGTCCCGCTCTTTCCCAGGCATGTCCCGCTCTTTCCCAGGCATGTCCCGCTCTTTCCCAGGCATGTCCCTCTCTTTCCCAGGCATGTCCCTCTCTTTCCCAGGCATGTCCCGCTCTTTCCCCGTTTCATCCCATTATTTCTCAGTTTTGTCCCGCTTTTTCCCCGTTTCATCCCGCTCTTTCCCAGTTTTGTTCCGCTCTTTCTCCGTTTTATCCCGCTCTTTCCCCAGTTTTGTCCCGTTCTTTTCCCAGTTTTGTCCCACTCTTTATCAGTTTCATCCCGCTCTTTCCCAATTTTGTCCCACTCTTTCACAGTTTTATGGCCAACCTTTTCTAGTTTTTTTTTTCGCTCTTTCCAAGTTTTGTCGCCTCTTTTCCAGTTTTCTTTCTTCTATAAATTGAGGGTTCACTATCAGTTTTGTTCCTCTTATCACCAGTGTTGTCCCGCTCTTTCCAAGAGTTGTCCCGCTCTTTCCAAGAGTTGTCCCGCTCTTTCCCAGTTTCAAACTTTTTTAACGCCTGTGAGTTTTTTTCCCCTTTTACAACCGTTATTCTTACTTATTCCCGCTGAAGTCATTTCTCCTTAGGTTTCAACCTCAGCCATCAAACAATTATCACCTACCTCCTCCACCGGACACTCACTATAACTAATCCTATCAGTGAACGGAATCTCGCAGTTAAAGCAAATTACCCGGATCGATTCTACTATTAACCATTCCCACCCCCCCTATCCCCCTTACCCCGAGGCCTGTTAACCTTATATAAACACCCCCGTCCCAGGCTCTCTTTTCTCCCCACCACATTGTTCTCCCTGTTTTCATGTCTGCCCGTCTGATATCCATCGCTTCTTCTATTTCCAAGGTCTCGTTACTATTCCCTCGCCCCACTTCAAGATTTCGCTAATTTTTGGCTCGTTCAATCTTTTGCGCTCCTATTGTACACAGATACCGTTTCGCTATATATAATGTGAAATGATAAACCAGTAGAAAATAAGTCAGGAGGAGAAAAACTGAGATGGATAATGAGAAACTACCGACATATTGCGTGCCCACCAAGCACCTAGGAAATCGGCTAAATGTGGCCATAAAAGATATACTCTCCAGACTGCCCATTCACATCGCACATGCAATGCTTCTTGTAGTTATTATCTGGCAGTGTGCCGCTTACATTTCCTATGTGCAATATTTTAAAGAAAACCTGCACATATTTGTGTGGTGCAAGAAAATATAATGAAACGCAAACTTTGAATTGGCTGAACTGCAAAAACTTAACTTATGGGGAGTACTTTAGGTAAACGCTGATGGCTCTAAAGGTATACGAGGACCATGGGAAAATGTGTTAAATACGCCTGCACTGAAAAAAAAGTTCAACTTTTCATCTCCTAAAAGGTTTTCTATTATTGAATTGGGGAATACAATTGTATTGACATTTACGAGAATAGTGCCAATCTTAGACGACTGTGAGGCAGTACTAAATGATGCTAGAGGGCTTTAGCATTTTTATGTGATCTTGTACTCAGGTACTATTGACATGAAAAGGTCAAGGGGAAACTAAAGTGAGATTAGGAATTTCATGATGGTCCATTTTTCACTGTACCTTAGTAATGGCTCCTCACTGAACAAAGGTAGACGACGCCTGATAACCGTTATACGTTTGGCTATAAAGATTTTTCGTATCATAAATTTTGCAAGAGACATTCATTAAGCACGCCAAACTCACTGGTAAAGATTTCAATCTAAGGATTTCAAGTGGATTGACAAATAAAGACACCGGAAAATAATGAAAGATACTGAGAGAGAGAGAGAGAGAGAGAGAGAGAGAGAGAGAGAGAG